>QNQO01009804.1:0-15162 GCA_003290165.1 Berberis thunbergii
TATAGGAATCCAGGAGCAGCATGCCTACTCGAGAAAAATCTTACAAAAACATCCAAGCATCAATCATGAAACACAAAAGCATCCACGTGCTGCAAAAAAAACCCACAATCCAATCACACTCTTGTCACCTAGTCAAGAAAGCTCGAGAAAAAGCACATTTAGTTTGCTTATAGCAAATGCATCAAAACTATAGTACCAAAATGACAATAAAATACATTCAGCATCTTTAGATTCATGAACACTAGTCTAGACCTTAAATTCAAATTGCTAATTAGTACTCTTTTCCTTGTTGGATAATATACAAAAGTCAAACTCAAATGGGTTACAAACATAAAAATACCCACTATTTACTCTAAAGTTGCACTTCAGCTGAACTCCAAAGCTCAACATTGCCAATCATAGTAGATTAGTTCTCTTTTACCTCGCCACAATCTTCAATCACAACAGGTGAAGAAGTTTTGCCCTCATCTGATCCTACTTTCTCCATATTCTGAACAACACTGTAACCATCCACAACTTTACCAAACACTACATGCTTCCCATCAAGCCACGATGTCTTCTCAGTGCATATAAAGAATTGGGAACCATTTGTGTTCGGTCCCGCATTCGCCATTGATAGTATACCTGGGCCAGTATGCTTCACCTTGAAGTTCTCATCCTCAAATTTCATCCCATAAATTGATTCTCCGCCTGTTCCATTGCCTCTAGTGAAATCTCCACCCTGGCACATGAAGCCCGGGATTATTCTGTGGAAAACAGAGCCCTTATAGTGTAGGGGCTTCCCAGATTTTCCTATACCCTTTTCACCAGTACATAGCGCCCTGAAATTCTCAGCAGTTTTAGGTGTGACATCTTTGAACAGTTCCATCACAACACGGCCTGCTTTAGTCTTGCCAATAGCAATGTCAAAAAATACCTTTGGATTCGCCATTTTCCAACCTGAATCAAACAAAACTAACGCTTCAGCCAATGAGAAGATGAATTGAAATTTCACACGTAAAATAGATAAATATTGAGAAACACAACTTTATATTTGACAATTAAGAAACATTTGGACAATAACACTCACAACATTCAGGATATCGCTTCTGTTTCAAGAATAGAATGTTGCAAAACTTGACCATATGAGTGTACGAATGGAGAGTTTCAAAACCAAACCAAAACTTCTATTTGAATGGGTGGGTTGCTCCAATACTCCAACCAACCAATACATGTTTGGGGGCTACAAGTACATCTTGAATCCGAAAACATTGTAAATCTTCTAGCTCAAACATAGGTAGGTAATTGTCTTCACCCCAATTAGCATTAGCGACAAAACAGGGTCTAAGGAAAATGGGGTCCAATTTAAATCAAAACAATTGCAGATATAAAATACGAAATTAGATACAAATATCCATCTCCAACAATGGAGGTCTCAATCAACATGATGGAAAGTCAGTTAATTTTAAAACACAATTTGCTCTACATTAACCCAAAAATGTTAGCAAACTCTACAACAAGCCAAACCAAACAATCCTACAAATGGGGTTGACCTAAACATCAACCAATGTAGAGAAAGGCTTATAACATAACAGATTAGTCTTAAAAACACTACCTTTACCTAACCACGCAAGGTAAGATTACTCAAAACACTAATGGGTGCTTAAAAATCTTACATACACTACGAATCCACATAATTTCATAAAAAAATATTGGAAATTTAAGTCTTTTTTAAGGGATCCTCAAGTGGTTAAAGCAAACAAGAGGATATTATGTAAAGGACTACATGAGATATCGCACAAGTTTTGAGCTCAACAGGTCTTTAGATTAAATGACGCCTGAAAGCCTTCGAATGTGCTTTCATTTCAAATCCAAAACAATTTAGCACAAAAACAATCATAAAAATTGAATCTTGAAATATAAAAGCAAAACAAGAAGGATTCAAAGAAAGGGGAGAGAGGATTTGTACCTGATTGAAAGTTTTTGGTGCGGATTGCGAAGAAGAAGGTAGGGGTTTGCGAGAGAAGCGATGGATTTATAGGGGGAGGTTTAGGGTTAGGGTTTAATACAGGGTTGGCTTTTTAAATTGGTTAGATCCACCAACTAATGGTCCATGGAACTCCGGTTGCGAGAAGACTGTTGCTAGTGACTCGGTTATATGCACCTATGCTTCCTCTCACCAAGGAATGATATTTCTCGAAATATTTCTATTTTGAAGTCACTGAAATTTCTTTCGAAATTTGAAATATGTCAAACTTTCTTTTAAAAAAAAAAAATATTTTTAATTTCATTTTCTTTTAACATGTTATAATATTATTTTAGTATCAAAAAATTGTTACATGAGTGATTTTTATGTAATATGTAGCTTGTATGACACTACGAGTCGTGTGAGACTTTTGTTATAATATTTAAGAGTTTAAAATGCATAACTTATATTTAAAATTTAAAATCACAAATAAATTTTTACCTTTTTTACACAAATAAAATATTTCTAAAAATTAGGAGACCAAAATTATCTCGAAAAACGGAAATCACAATCCTTGCCTTTGACTACCCCTTTTCCTTATTGTGATTCAGTACGCTTCATGCGACTCTCCCTATTTGGTTATTGTTGTTGATTTGATTACCAAGGTTGAAAGTAATGGGGGTCTCATGCACTCATGGATTTGTTCCATGGGCACTAAGGTTGGTAAAGTATGAAGTCAGAACTTTTTAATAAGCACTTTGTTTTGCTTGTTGGAGACAAAACTTTTGCTTTTGATTGAAAGCAAGTTCGAGGCAAAAAAATTTAATGCTTTGTGATGCATCCAAAGCCGTCCTCCTGTAAATTTGACATGCAAAACAATTGTAGACTGCCATGACCACTTTTTTTGTGACTGGAAGGCATTCCGATGCTTAAATCAAACAACTATGTTGGAAGAATGAAGTAAATTTGGACAAAAACTCAGTTAAAGTTGCATACTTGTGTCGAATGTTCAATTTACCTTTTATAATGGTCGCGTGTTAATTCTCTACGTGACTTAAGCAAGTGAGGCGCAACGGAAGGAGACATTTCTCGTAACAGTCTCCTCCTTAATGGAGATACATCCGTGGAAGCGTACTCTCTTCACGACTCGATTTTGATGCAACGTTCCTCTCTTTATGAGAGAACTCTGCTGGGTCTAGATTTGGAATCTGATTCGTTCAGGCCTGGATTTGGTCCCGTTTACGTCTTCTCGATAGTGGGTCTGATCTAGGCCTCTGTAATTGGCTTTATCGTTTTGGGCTTTATGAGCTAGCCCAGTAGATTGAACGTTATATTCTCGTGATGGGTCTCTATGCCACGTGTATAGCCATGATGATCGGTCTATTTTGATGTATCATCGGCTACTCCCCCCTTAGTTAGTAGGTATGTTCAAGTATCCACTAATTGTGTGACGGTTGGTATTTCAATTGCACTTTTGCACTAAACTTAATATTGTCAATAACTTTCGGTTGGTTGATCGTTTCGATTACTTCGTTGTCTGTTTCGTTTTTACGCATATTTTCTGGGAATTTAACGCACCATTATGTCAAATATGTTGCTCCGTGAGCAGTCTCTTCGTTGCTCGGTTGTATAAAGGGTGTTGTGACTACTTTGCTTCCTCTTTTACACCATTTTTCTATTAGTGTTATTCTTCTTTCCTATTGTTTTTTTTTTTGTCTTTTCTTGCCTGTTTGCGATGTCTGCTAGTGATCTACAGGGATGGTGAGCAGCTTGCTACCTATGAGGCTCATTTCCCCCAAAGAAGGCTTATCAGGCTACCTTGGGATAGTGTCCGTTCCAACTATGTTTTGCCTTCCGACTTTGAGATCGTTTTTCCTCATGAAAATGGACAAGTCCTTGTTGTCTGAGGAAGGGATATATTGCGTTTTAACTTGTATGTTCGATGTCGGTCTTCGGTTTCCAGTTCCGAAGCTATTATGGTCTTATTTAGATTTCTGGGTATCCTCCTGCTCAGATGGGCCCGAATGGTTGGAAGTTTATGGTTTCCACGTATGCCAGGCCATCCTTTTAGGTATTCCTTCAACTACTAGAATCTTGCATTCTTTGGTGGGGTTTAGCGTGAAACCCAACTGCACCTATTTTATTCGTTCCCCTGCATGTTTTGGAAACCTTCATGATGACATCACGGGTTGGTCGCGAAATTGGTTTTATGCGTCTGTCAACTCTGGCTACTTCAATTTACAGGGTCTGTAGATAGTAAGGTCTTTTTCGTCCCAATCAAGCGGCGGAATCTGAAATATGCAATTGACTGTTGAATAGCAAGTTATAAGTGTGCATTTCCTGGAGTTTTCCATAGTTTCTTTAGACACCTATCTTACTGATGATATGGTGAGGTGCAGCAATTTATACATTATGAATGAAAGTGTTATCGTTGTTAAAGGTGATAACGTTGTCGTTGATCCGAAAGTGAGCTCGGATGTTATGGATCTTATGCTTCTATTAATGGCATTATCAGTCCATCTTCCCAGATAGATAAAAGTACCAAGGCTTATTAGTCCGTCGAAACGGTTGTTTCTGAGTTCTGACCGCGTTCTGAAGAAGGAAAGACTCGCTGACTCTGTTCGTCATACTTCTCTTTACTCGGGTTCTGTTGATAAAGAACCTTCGAGGGAAGACCGTTGCTCTCTGTAGGAAGCGGAAGAGATGAAGTTGGCGTTGGAGAGAAGTGAGAAAGATACCATTTGCACCGCTGGATGATGGCGAAAAGAAGCTCCTTTCTGCTTATGGCGACCTTGGGTGGTGGTTCCTCCATCCTACCGAATCCTCGCGTTTTCGCGAATTGGTTGGAAGGAACTTACTCCTGAAGAGATTCAGGTCAAATCGGATGGAAAGTTTTGCTAGTTTTCCCGACTTTGCGTGCAGGATGGTGCATGTAAGCTTATTAATGAATGACACAGACGGTCGGTGGAGAGACCTTCGATGCTCGTGCTAGATCCGAGTTTTCATCTTGAAGATGGTGTTAGACTTGTAATGGACGGGATGACCCATTTTGCCTATGCAGGGGTGATGGGTTCGGTTCATCAGGTCAATCACAATCTTGTGATTTCTCTAGAGAGAAAGCTCTCTGTGCTACTATTGATATTTTTACGTGTTTTTTTTTTATCAATATGACGCGTTTAAAAATGCAATGTTCTGAATGGATTAAAGCGGTTGAGGTTGCTCGAACTTTGTTGGCCAATGTAGAGGGCAGTGTTCTAAAAAACGCTAGGCACTAGGCGGGCGACGAGCAGGTGCCTAGGCGGACGCTTAGGCGGCCTTAGATTTTGTATTATAACTTTAATAATTTACAAAAGTTAAGCATAATACCTTATCATTTACATCCAATTTAATGCCAAGATACATATGCAAAATTTAAAATCATGAAAAATTAACAATCATGAACAAAATTTATTAAACTCAAATGACTGAAGTTGATCATGATGGGTACTTTATATAAAATTGAATTTGTAGACAAATATCCACACCTACTCTTTTATTTTTCTTCAAATTGCATGAATAACTTCAGTCATGTTTGATAAAATCTACATTAGTAAAATTGGTATCTACAGATCCTTTGAGAATTCCATTAAGTAATCATCCTTTGATACAATTAGACATATACTGAATAAAAAACAATTAAATAGTTTATTTCTAAAAAAAGAGGAAAGAAAAATAAAATAAGAACACAATCAACCTTATTAAAAAAAAAAAAAATTGCCCAAACCGCCTAGGCCGCCCAGACCCCGCCCAGACCCCGCCTAGACCCCACCCAGACCCGCCCAGCCATTAATCTGGGCAATTTTCTACCTTTTAGCACCTAGGCCAATTTTTAGAACATTGGTAGAGGGTGCACGGGATCGGTCTTTGGCCGCGCTGGAGTCCTTGAGAGCTGAATACTTATGAGGTCAAGTTTTCTTAGCTCTTTTGAGATTTCTTGTTCCGACACCAGTTCTGTAGAAAGTTGTGTGTGAGTTGCCTAATGTCTTTCAGGAGATTCCTGATATCCATCCTCGTCATGAGGTAGAGTTTCGGATTGACCTGGTTCCTGGTACTGCACCTATATCTAAATCAGCATACAGGCTTGCACCTAAGCATTTGGAAGAGATGAAAGAACAACTTGATGAGTTATTTCGTAAGGGGTTTATTCGTCCGAGCAATTCACCTTGGGGAGCTCCAGCAATATTTGTATCCAAGAAGGATGGATCATTGAGGATGTGCATAGATTATCGAGATCTGAATAAAGTGACCATCAAGAATAAGTATCCATTGCCTCAAATTGATGATCTATTGGATCAGTTGAGGGGAGCCGTAGTGTTTTCACAATTAGATTTGCAGTCTGGGTATCATCAGATGAGAGTTGAGGAACATTCCATTCCAATTACCGCTTTTCGGACCTGTTATGGCTTGTATGAGTTTCCAGTCATGCCATTTGGATTGACAAATGCACCAGCTTTCTTTATGGATTTGATGAATAGATTGTTCAGTCCATACTTGGACAAGTTTGTGGTAATTTTCATTGACGATATCTTAGTGTACTCGAGGAGTTTAGAGGAGCACAGAGAGCATGTTCCTATTGTTTTGCAGACAATTAGAGAAAAATCAGTTGTATGCGAAGTTCAGTAAGTGTCATTTCTGGGAGCCTGAAGTTCGATTTCTTGGGCATGTCATTTCTAGTGGAGGTATTTTCGTGGATCCCGAGAAAGTCGAAGTAGTGAAGTCTTGGAGACGACCGAGTAGTGTGATGGGGATTCGTAGTTTTCTGGGTTGGCTGGTTATTACCGATGGTTTATCGAGAAATATTTCCCTGATTGCGGCACCACTCACTTAGTTAACTAGGAAGAATGTTCCTTTTGTATGGTCAGAAAAGTGTGAAGAAGCGTTTGAAACTTTGAAGCTTCGGTTGACTTCAGGCACCAGTGTTGACTATTCCGACACCTGGTAGCCGACTGGTGGTATTTACTGATGCTTGCGATACAGGAATGGGTGGAGTGTTGATGCAAGGCAAGAAGATCGTCGCCTATGCATCTTGACAGTTGAACCCCACGAGCGCAGATATCCGACGCATGACTTAGAGTTGGCAGCCGTAGTATTTGTTTTGAAGATCTGGAGACATTATCTGTATGGTGAGAAGTTCGAGTTGTTCATAGATCACAAGAGTTTGAAGTACCTATTCACTCAAAGGGAGTTGAATATGAGGCAACAACAATGGGTTGATTTCCTTAGCAGCTATGACTTCGCGATACAGTATCAGCCTGGTAGGGCCAATGTGGTTGCAGATGCCTTGAGTAGGCAACATGCAGTGATGGCAACCATGATGATTCAGGAATACCGAACACTTGAGACATTAGTTTCATTTGTAGTTCAGCCTACTTTCAGTACAGAAGGCAGCATGATAGCGGGTTTAGTAGTTTATCCGTCGTTGATTAGTAGAGTGGTGGATAGACATACCTCTGATCCAGTGATTACGAGGCAGATAACAGATTTGGTAGTGGACACATTGGATGAGTGCCCTACCGATTGGTCGGTGGGTTCAGATGGAGGGTTGCAGTTTCGTGGGCGGGCTTTGTGTTCCGTTTGATGAGGAGTTGAGAAGAGATATCTTACAGGAAGCTCATAGATCTCATTTCACCATTCACCCCGGTGGAACAAAGATGTATCGAGATTTGATACGTTCTTTCTGGTGGCGTGGTATGAAGAAAGACAATTAGAGAGTTTGTGGCACGGTGTACGACTTGTCAGCAGGTGAAAGCCAAGCATCAGAGACCGTCTGGGTTATTGCATCCATTGGATATCCCGACGTGGAAGTGGGAGTATATCACTATGGATTTCATCGATGGACTTCCACAGTCGAGGAAAGGTAATGAGTCGATATGGGTCATTGTTGATCGGTTGACGAAGTGTGAACATTTCATCCCTGTTAGTATGAATTGGACGGCAGACAATCTAGCGGTGTTGTTCATTCAGGAAATAGTTCGCCTTCATGGGTCGCCCGTTTCGATTGTATCCGATAGAGATCCGCTTTTCACAGCCCACTTCATGCAGAGCTTTCAACAAGCTATGGGTACTAGATTGGACATGAGTACAACTTATCATCCACAGACAGATGGCCAATCTGAGCGAGTGAATCAGGTAGTGAAAGAACATGCTTAGAGCATGCATTTTAGACTTTGGGGGCAATGGGAAAATCACCTACCGTTATGCGAGTTTGTGTACAACAACAACTACCACATAAGTATTGGCATGGCACCGTTTGAGGCATTCTACGAACGACCGTGTAGGTCCCCTATTTGTTGGGCAGGGAGTGATAGTCAGTTGTGATGGGCCGGATGTGATCAGAGAAACTACTAAGAAGATTGAGCTGATTAGAGCGCGTATTTGACAGCTTAGAGTAGACAGAAAAGTTACGCTGATAGGAGGCGTAAGGAGTTAGCGTTTGATGTTGGTAACAGGGTTTTTCTAAAAGTTCCCCGATGCGCGAAGTTGTTAGGTTCCGAAGTCGAGGGAAGCTTGCACCGAGGTATGTAGGGCCATATGAGATTATTGAGAGGATTGGACCAGTGGCCTACAGATTGGCTTTGCCGTAGAGTATGTCAGGTCCCCACGACGTGTTTCACGTAACCATGTTGCGGAAGTGTTTGGCAGACACGTCACAGATTATAGAGCCCGCTGAGGTGGAGATTTCTGATAAGTTGACGTATCCAGTGAGGCCAGTAGCCATTGTTGATGATGATGTGAAACAAACTTCGTCAGAGGACAGTGAAGTTAGTGAAGGTTCAGTGGAGCCACCGAGTGGGTGACATGACTTGGGAGTTGGAGGACCAGATGAGACAGAAATACCCCAAGCTTTTCGCCTAGGTTTTCTTGTCGTGGTTTTGTCCGATCTCGAGGACGAGATCTCTTTTAAGGTGTGTATGATGTAATATCTGTGTTTTAAAAAAAAAATTAGTCAGGGTGTACTCAATCAATGTGGTGGGGGCACATAGCCACCCAACCTTTAAAAACTTCTCTTTCTGTTTTTTTTTTTCTTTCTTTCCAGGGAGCGGGATTCCCCGTCGTCCCTTCTTCTCCAACGAATCAGCGTTGTGTTTGCCTTTTTCTTCCCCCAAATCTCACCTCCTCCTCCTCCTCATTTTTCTTCCTCTTTCTCCCCTCTCCTTGTTTCGGTTTTTCATTTAAGAAAATTTGAAATTTCATATTTGTGTTGGCTGATTTGGTGTTGGCTTGTTTGATTGGTTTCCCTAGCTCCGATCAGCCGTTTGAGGGCCTTGGTGGCGTCATTTGGAGCATGTAGACCTGACATGCAAGGATTATTTCGGGGTTGGCCGGTTTTTTTCAAAAAAGATCAGGGTGCATGTTCGTTTTGAGGGTTTTTTCGGCGTGAATCCGGACTTTGGGTGCGTGGGTGAACTCCACATTCGTGACTGGAGTAGGGAGGGTTTCGGCGAGTTTTCGCCTAACTTTGGGTTTCATCGGCGAGTGGAACTTTAATATTTATTTTGAGAAAATAATGCATTGGAAATCCTAAATTTAAGTTTTACATCATACTATCGATTGTGTACAATTGAATCCAAATTCGAAATTCGGGGGTTTTTAGATATTTCGATGATTGTGTTGGTTATTTGTGATTGAATTACGTATGGGTTTTCTGAAACATGATATACTTGAATGAAATCGAATAGTGAATGAATTTTGGTGTGATTAGGCTTTTGGTGTAATGACATTGAAATGTTTGTGTGGGTGCTTGAACTTAGAACCTATTATCCTTAGAGACACGGTGTGATTTTAGACTTTAGAACTTGTTACTTATCATCTATTGTCTGTCATGAATTTTTCTTGTATATTTATTCTGCGATTTGTATTCAGTTCGCTCGCACCAGCTAGCTTGTGCTTTGCGGACCCGCAAGGGGTGTGCTTCTATTGGAGTGCAGACAGTGTTGGCGTTCCTGCTGATCGTGGCGCGTATGCCCCGTTTTCGTTGTAGGCGTGTTTTGTGCTATTTGGTCGTGTCCACCCCTGTACAGGTATGTTTTTGCTTCCTCTGTGTTATCAGGGTGTACTATATTGTGTATACTAGATGCTTGTATATTGGTTTTGTCGCTATGACTCCGGCGGGGCGAATCAAAATATATTTATTTGTTCAATTTTTATCATAGTTTTATTTCCGTTTCATTCTTGTATCAAGAAGTGTTTATTTATGATGTTGTGGCCGGTTACGATCCGCCTGTATTGCGGGTTAGTTCACGCATCGGCACGCTGCGATTTTCGTGGCGGGTTGGGGTGACATTTGTGGTGGATGAAATTTAGGTCCATGGTTCAAACCCTGCTGACGAAATTTAGGGTAGGATGGGTTAAGGGATTAAAAAAAAGCCTAGGGTGGAAAATTGCTCATTTTTCCTTGTTTATCAATTGTGTCTCTCGATTCATAACATAGCTTTGTTCCTTTTCTACTAACATTGATCACCAATATCATCTCAGGCTAAACAAGCTGCTAGTTCACAATACCAAACTCTGGGTTGCATTTGGTGAAGTCGAAAAAACCATGTTCTGAAATCCCCATTTAGCAACAAAATTGACTTGAAATCTGTATCATCAAAGCTTTTGCAAAGAAATCAATGCAACAATGTTGAGATATTAATTTTTTTTATTACAGAGTACAAGCTCAGTGGTATGACTGTGGGCGGATGGAATTCAAAGGTCCAGGATTCGAACCTTGCCGACGACATTTAGGGCGAATGGAGTTGAGGGATTTAAAAAAAAAGCCTAGGGTAGAAATTTGTTATTATTTCCTCGTTTTATCGATTGTGTCTCTCGATTCATAACAACTTTGTTCTTCTTCTACTAACTTTCATCACCAAATATCATCTCTGACCAAATAAGCAGCTAGTTTACAATACCAAACTCTGGGGCTGCGTTTGGTGAAATTGAAAAAACCATACTCTAAAACCCCCATTTTGCAACAAAATCGACTTTGAAACATATATGAACATTGAAAAAAAAAACATCAAGTATTGATCAAAGGTTTGCAGAGAAATCAAATGCAACAATGTTGCGATAATATTCTCATTCTTGCATTGACAAGATGTGATTGTCAATCTCACAACCATCGTATGCGAAATCATGCGTGGTTTTTCAATGTCACAGTGGTCTTATTTGTTGTCAAATCGATGAATCATATAGAGGGTGTCTTCTATCTTCAAGAGGTAATCCAACAACTTTATGTCCAATTGAGTCTTTTTCTTCGATTCATATCTTTCTATCTTTGTGTCTTCGAAGCGTCATTGTCATCATCATTGTGGTCTTCTTGTTTCTTTGAACAATCGAACAAATTACCAAAATGATTCATCTTCTCGTACACGAAACTGAAAAAAATATCCACAATACCAAATGATTCTACTGCATGTGCACGAAAAATGAAAAAAAAAAATGGAAAAAAGTGAGTTTTGTTTCAATATTATTATTCAGCAAATCCCAGCTTGGGGTCTTCAATATTAAAATTCAGCAAGACCCCAATTGGGTTTTCCAATTAAATTCAGCAAGCGAGATTGGATTCACTATTAAATTTTAGCAAGCCAGATTGGGTTTCATTATTATAATTCAGCAAAACCCAGATTTTGTTCCACTATTACAATTAAGCAAAGCCCAAATTGGGTTTATTATTAAAATTTAATTATTTTCCTACAGTAAAACTTGAGATACATGCCCATCCAATTAATCCCAGGTGTTGAAAGTTATTTAAAACAATGTGTTATAAGAATCACATAAAGAAACAAGTAGAAGGTAGTGGAATACTGTAAGACTCCATTGGTTATGTCATTGTTACGTGGCTATAGATCCTTTGAAAACATTGGAAACTTGCAAATTTATACACCAAATATTTTTATTCTACAACTCTCAAACTAAACATCATAGATGGTATAACAAGAGCAACAATAACAATATAAAATAGAGAAATATGAAAGATCGAAGTTGCAATCAAAATAGAGTGAGATTGAATATGATTGAATATTAGATTTCCATCACCTTATCCCTAAAGCCTAAAGTTGGAGAAGAATTTCTCTTCTTTCACCTTTTCACCCTGCTTCTTACGTAGGGTTTTCTCCCCTTTTTTGTATATGTATCAAAGATGTTGTAATATTCATAATTATTACATAATGTATCCCTTAATTATATTTGTTAGTGTTTAGATTATTATAATGTATTCTAATTATTTCGTTTTCATGTTTTTGTAGGAATTTGAGCATAAACAATGAAATCGCATAAGGCGGGCAATTCAAGGATGATTCAATTGGTTGTTTCAAGTGGTGGCACAAAGTAGCGGGTGATAAGTCAATTATAACATGTCTAAACCTAACCTAAACAAACCTAAACCCACCTAATTTAACCTAGCCCAAGCCTAAAAGCCCAATCCCCAACCTAGAAACCCAAACCCAACCTAACAAGGAGAAAGGGAAGTCCTCGCACACAAAATAGGGAGCACCTCTCTGTCCTCCACGTCGTTCTCCTCCCTGTTCCGTCATGACAAACAACATCACTAACCACCACCATTAGCCGCCACCTCCTCCACTTCCATTTTTCCCTCTCTCTCGACCACCGTCCCACCGTCCAACACACCATCCAAACAAATAGCTCACACGCCACCTCGCGACAAAGCCAGACAGTCCAGGCCGCACCACCATCCACCCACCAGCCAACCAGCGACCAACACCATTCATCCGTCACATCTCTCTCTCTCTTTTTATTCTCCTTTTTCAGTAGCTCGGAAGAGAAGGCACGGCTCGTTGGCGGGAGAAAACTGATTTTTGAATCAGTTGGTTATTTGCACTCAGTGTTTATTTCTAAGCCACCACAGTGTGTTTGTAACAATTTCCCGGGATGTGTGTTCGTGCTGAGATGAATTACATCTCCACTGATGTTGTGACCACCGCCACCATGATCTTCTAGAGTTTGTCGTATATGAGTTTATTGTTTTCTATATGCTTGAACGTTAAATACAGTTGATTTCTGAATTTCAATAATTTTTTTCACCGATTATATCTGAAATAATTATCTAGACTAATCGGTAGTTACAAGTTCCCTTTGTTGATATTCAAAGCATGTTTTAATCAATTAATTTGAATATGTGATTGTGTGTGTCGAAAGAAGACATGGAATGCTAGGGGTTTAGAATTAGTTAAAATAAACCTGTGATTGTGTATGCCATAGAAAGACATGCAATTCTAGGGGTTTATGTCTTTGATGAAATCAATTGCGAACTTAGATTAATCTTTAGAGGTTAGTCGTGTTGATTCTTGAAAACAATAATTTGGATAACACAAATCTCGAAGAATCTGTGGTGGATTCGATGTCTAGGACCACTTTCTTATCATCTTATTAGTTTAATCTTTAAGTGTACAATTTCATTAATTTAGTAATTTACATCTGTTGTAACCCACAACTCTAAATTAGTTTAAATAAGTCTTAGAATTTGATTGTCTCGTCAATCCTCATGGAATTGACCCGTATTTGCCACTGTCTACTAGTTAGATAGTTGTGAACTTGCGCTATTTGTAGGGTTTATTAGCTTATTAATTTTGGTTAATAAAATCTCCATCAAGTTTTTGGCGCCGTTGCGGGAGATTGTAACGGTACAATTGAAATCTAGGGTTATTTTTGCTAGTTTATAAATTAGGTTTTATTTTTTTTTAGGAACAGTGCTACGAGTCATTTTCTTATTTGTTTTATTTGCTTGAGTTTGAATTATTTTTTCAATTTATTTTGCAGGCGGTCACAGACATAGGAGCTCAAGTGGGAATGAAGTGAAATATTGTGATTCGCAAGGAAACTCTCAGAAATCGACTTCTACCCGGCGTCACAAGTAACCTGAAAGAGTTCACGCCGGAGGTAACTTCTACCCACCGCATCTGCACATGGTTTATGTGTGATCACTTGTGTTTAGCTTGTTTTAGGTAGTATTGCATGCAAATTTGAATAGTGGCAGGATTGAATTGAAACTTACATGCCCTCTCTCGCGAATAGGTTAATCACCATCTATTTTAGGGTTAGGAACCTAGGCTTTTACTATTTAAAATTTGTAGCAAGATAATTATCTAGGATATGTGTGACGCTCATAGGGACCCTATTTGGACATTAGATAGCTTAAAGTAGTCGAGTGAAGGAACATATCCCATCTGGGAACAGTTTTTGAGCTGACATTTTACTTTGAGCTAGAGAGTGGAAAAAGAGGTAGGAGCAACTCTGTAGTGGCTTATTGATAGGAATATGCCATGCATTTCCCTCGGTTAGGTAAATTGAATTGAATTTCAACCTTGCATTAGTAAATAAAAGCTCTAGGGTCGTCTGCCATTCATTTTGTTTGTGCATCATTTAGGTGTCATTTAGGGTTTCGTTGTTTTTATTTTTTAGAGTTAGGTCATCTTCATATAGCGGTTAGGCTTGCATTTAAAAAAAGAAAAAATTAATTTAAAAAATTGAAGCCTGTTTAGGAGTATTGACTTTGAACCTTCGATATCCAGTAGTTTATGCATATCTGGGTGCATGATTCTAAGAGTAGGCTTGTCCGACAACACTTCGAGGAGTTCTTTGAAGTCCCATTACCTATTTAGGTTTATCATCCTTGTCCACTAAGATGGTTGAGGGGAAGACCTTTAAGGATTACTTCGCCCCTCTTCCTAGTAGTGTTCCTCTTGCATTGTCTTACCTGAGACAAATGCAAACAGTTTCGAACTCAAACAATCTATTATTCATATGCTGCTTCTTTTTATGGTTTGAGAAAAAAGACCCTTATCTTCATGTCAAAGAGTTTCTTGACATCTACGCCACCCTGAAGTACTAGAACTTTCTGATGATTTGGTTCGTCTTAGGTTGTTTCCCCTTTCTTTTAAAGATAAGGCGAAATCATGGTTAAATGCATTAGAGACATGATCCATCACATCATGGATGCATTATTAAGAAAGTTATTGACAAAGTACTTAGCCATTCATAAAACGAATACTCTCCGACGAGATTTATCTAATTTTCAACAAAAAGAGGGCGAACATTTCTATAAATGCTGGGAAAAGTTCAATGAACTCATTATCAGGTGTCCCCATCATGGATTTGAGAAATGGCGACATAGTTCATACTTCCAAGATGGTTTAACTCCTCAAAATCTTCGTATGATTGATTGCCTAGTGTGGGTC
>QNQO01009805.1:0-121166 GCA_003290165.1 Berberis thunbergii
AGAGAGCCTTCCTTGCTGAGCAAATAAGCTTAATTTTTCAAAACAGAATCCCTCATAAGTATAGAGATCTTGGGTGTCCAACTATTTCTTGTGTTATCGGTGATCATATGATTGATAAAGCATTGTTGGATTTGGGAGCGAGTGTTAATTTTTTGTCACATTCTATTTATAAGCAATTAGGTCTTGGTGGGCTAAAACCGACTAAAATAACATTGTAACTGGCAGATAGGTCAATCAAAATTCCCGGCGGTGTTATAGAGGATGTGATCATTAAGGTTGAAAAAATTTATTTTCCAGTGGACTTCATAGTTCTTGATACACAACATGTTCACAACCCCTCCACTCACATTCCAGTTATTTTGGGTTGTCCATTTTTTTGCCACATCTAATGTTATTATTAGCTGTAGGAATGGAATCATGAAAATATCATTTGGAAACATGACCGTCGAACTCAATGTTTTTAATGTAAGCCAACAACCTCCTGAGTCTGAGGATGTTTGTGAAGTTAACATTATTGAGAGTTCGGTGGATAATTCCTTATTGCAGTATGCATTAGATGATCCTTTAGCAGCATGTCTGACTCACTTCGGTTTAGACTTTGATATTGATGATTCCATTAGAGAAGTGAATGTTTTGCTTGATTCAACCCCTATTATGGATACGGGTTACACATGGAAGCCTAAAGTGGAACTCCTTCCACTCAGTGAGTCAAAACTAAACCCTTCTGTTGATACTACTGTGTTTTCTAACCCGTTCCATTTCCCGCCTTTTCATTATGACCCATTTGACATATGTCTTCCTAGTGTCTCCTACATGGAGCTTGATTATCAATATTCTTTGGAGAGACTACATCCCATAGGTAGTGTTGATTCCAGGTTTGGGGGTGTTGTTGAGTTGTTTAGCTCATCATTTTTGTGCAATTCATTTTGTTATGATGAGCCTGTACCACCTAATATATCTATAGACATACCTCTTTCCATCCCTTTAATATTAACTGACGCTTATGTGGATCCCTTTTTTAAGGGATGATTTTAGTTTTGACCATCCTATTGTGCAACAAATTCAATTTCTGATTTGACACCAGACATAAGATTTCCATTTTTAGGAGTAGGAAAGAGTCATTTGGCTGGATATCCCTGTTGGTGACAACTTTCTATCTCCAGATCCCTATGACTTCTTTACGACCGCGGGTTCGTTTGCATTTTCTCTATGATTTTGCATGGCGACTTCGTCGTTTTAGGGGTGTGTTAGTTTCCGTTGTGCTGCATGTGGGTGCTACTATATGTTGGACATATCATCAACTTTTTCAGTTGTAGCTATATGATCTAGTCAACATCGGGGACTATGTGTCTAGGTTTCGGAGGAGTGTTTTCTATGTTCTTCCTCGTCATTTCATGGTATATCATTTATGAGGAAGAATATATGGCGAACTGATGACGTTAAACCAAGCACTCCTTGGAGACAGCCTAGCTTCAGTTGTTTTCATTATGGTCAGTCTGGATTGATTTTCAAATTCTTTCTAGTAGCATTTCACTTATACTCGTTAGCTCCGTAACAATTTTGACCTACAACTGATGAATGTAATTTTTTCATTTGTTTATTCTTTTGTGTCCTATATTATTTTTATCATTTATCATGAGATGAGTCCATAGTTTTTATGCTTTTTAGCATTCATTGTTTGGACGATTTCGTCAAAATTGGTAAAAACTTTTCCATGGTAATATCACTTCTAACTTTCATTTTTTTTTTCCTGCATTTGTCATGATCATCATTTTATTCATTGAGGACAATGTTTGGTTTAGGTTTTGAGGGTGAGGTTTATGAGTTTTTCGGCATTGTTCAACACATTTTGAACTGAAATGTATTTCACAATTGAACTATTGTATTCTACTAACATCTTCATTGAATACATAGTTATTTATGATTTGGTGAAAATTTTTCGATTTGAAAATGCATTCAAAATCTGAGTTCCTTTCCAATGAAGAGAATGTGCTTTCAAGTATGCTTTTAAATTTGAGAAATACATGCTTTCACTTGTCACATTGATATATGAAGTGGAAACATAAAGTTGATAGTATCTTTAAATTAAATATATTTCTTGAGATGTCTCAACTCGACTTTTCTTGCACTATAAGCCAAGTTAGCATAATATGAAGTTAATCAGTACAAAACCTTAGAATAATAGTGGAGACTTAACCTTTGTGGGTTTCGAGACATTCTATTTTTCTTGAGGGTTATTAAATAAACTCTGACTTTTCTTGAGTCCGCATTATCTTGTTGATGATCTCATTATTGTTATTTCTCTTATTAATTGCTTTGAGAATGACATTAAAATTGAATATTACACTAGAACTTCTTGATTTATTTAGTTGAGATGTCATAATTCTGACTAGAACTTAAGAAGTGATATAGGTATTTTTTTAACCGTTCTTTAGCCTTTTAGCCTACCTAATGATAAATATCCGTTTGCAGCCCTTTGAGCCTTTAAATAGACTTGTTCTTTGCTAACCCCATCTCCATTACCCTACTACAGTTATGGAAGTAATATCCCATATTATTTTTATCCTTACCCAATGACTCTGAGAAATGTATAGTGATATATTTTTGGAATTGGAAAATAAAAAAGAGTTGAAATAAATATTTCATGAAACCTCGGGACTAAAATGTTTCATTGTGCAGAAGGGGAAAGCATGTCATTGATTTTATAAAAATAAAATAAAAAACAGAGAAAAATATTGATGCTTCGAAGAAAAGAAAAAATATATACGAAGAAGAATTTCGAAGTAAGGAAAAATTAATGGTATACAACATTGGTTTATTCTTCAAAGCCCTACGTGTTTATTAAATGGTGTATTGCAGTCTCAGAGAATTTTTGCATATCTTTTTCCATTCTTGCTAGCCCAAAATCTTAGCATCATTACAACCTAATAAAGATCTAATTGATCTTAAGTAAAGTCTGGTCATAGTCGTGGAGATTAAATAGAAAAGAACTATGGTATTTGATTCAACATTCTCAAACTAGTTGATACCCATGTCCATGTGATCATATTCATTTCATTATTTTAAAAGTCTGTTTTTCATGATTATTATATATGAGATGTTCGTGCTTCCATAATTTATTTTCTTTCTCACATATAAACTGAGTGATAACTAACCAATCGCTAAGTGATTCATTTCTGAGTGACAAGAGAGATTTGTAGCCGAAGCTTACTATCCAAAGGTAATCTAGTCGTATCTTTACTGTGAAAAAGAAAGTTATGTTGATAATGTTATTCACACATACACTTCAAGTTGAGAATAATTGATGAAATTTATTTAACCTTTAGGTATTATTAAATAGTTGTTAGACTCTTTGATATATTATTGTGACACTGTTAGTTGTTTTATGAAATTTTTGACAATTAGATTATTACCCTGAGGATAATAAATAGAGTGATCAAGTTACCATGTTTTTAAAATTTATTGAGTCATAATGTTTGTAGGTAACATTTATGAAAACCCTCACGAGACAATAACTAGTCCACTAGAAGTAATCTAGGGGTTTAAACCTTTGTTGTACATTTAATGTAAGTGCAACTGATAATTCCTGCGAAAGTAGTTCGGATTTTATTTTTATTGTTTTGCTTGAGGACTAGCAAAATATAGGTTTGGGGGTATTTGATATTCACGTAATTATTACATAATGTATCCCATAATTTATATTTGTTAGTGGTTAGATTATTATAATGTATTCTAATTATTTCGTTACATGTTTTTGTAAGAATTTGAGCGTAAACGATGAAATAACATTAAGGCGACAATTCAAGGAATGATCAATTGGTTTGTTCAAATGGTGGTACAAAGTAGCAGGTGACAAGTCAATATCACATGTCTAAACCTAACCCAACAAACCTAAATCCACCTATTTAACCTAAGCCCGAAAGACCCAAGCTAAAAACCCAAACCCAACCTAACAAGAAGAAAAGAAACCCTATTTAGGTTTTCTCTCTCCTTTTTCCTGATCTCATCACTTTCCTACGTTTCCTTATTCCTTCTCTCTTTTTCCAGCCACCACGCCATATCCACCCTTTCGGCGATCCTCACTTGATACGAGGACCGACAGCGTGACCCCCTCGCCATCACCACCCCTCCTCTTCCTCCACCATCAAAACCTCACGCCCTCGCGCACAAAACAGGGAGCACCTCCCTGTCATCCACATCATTTTCTCCCTGTTTCGTCACGACCAAACAACATCACTGACCATCACCATCAGTTGCCACCTCTTCTACTTCCATGTTTCCCTCTCTCAACCACCATCTCACTGTCCAACACCACCAGCCAAACAAACAGCTCGCACGCCACCTCGTGATAGAGCCAAACAGACTAGCCCGCACCACCGTCCACCCACCAGCCAACCGACGACCACCACCATCATCGGTCACATCTCTCTCTCTCTTCCTATTCTTCTTTTTCAGCAGCTCAGAGGAGGCGAAGGCACAACTTGTTGGCGGAAGAAAACCGATTTTTGAATCAGTTTGGCTATTTGCATTCCAGTGTTTATTCTGAGCCACCACAGTGCATTCGTAACAATTTCTCAGGATGTGTGTTTGTGCTGAGATGAATTTCACATCCACTGATGTTGTGACCACCGCAACCATGGTCTCTAGGCCCCGCGCCGAGGCAAAGATGAAACCACGGGGTTTCCTAGAGTTTGTTGTATCTAAATTTATTGTTTTTATATGCTTGAACATTAATACAGTTGATTTCTAAATTTCAAAAATTTGCTTTCACCAATTATATCCAGAATAATTATCTTGACTAATCGGTAGTTAGAAGTTCCTTTGTTGATATTCGAAGCCTGCTTTAATCAATTAATTTGAATCTGTGATTGTGTGTGCCGTAAGAAGACATGCAATGCTAAGGGTTTAGAATTAGTTAAAATAAACCTGTGATTTGTGTGCTGTAGAAAGACATGCAATGCTAGGAGTTTGTGCCTTTGCTGAAATCAATTGCAAAGTTATATTAATATTTAGATTAGTCGTGTTGATTCTTTGAAAACAATAATTTAGATTACACAAATCTCAAAGAACCTATGGTGGATCGATGTTCGGTCCCACTCTCTTATCATCTTATCAGTTTAATCTTTAAGTGTTCAATTCATTCTTCTTAATTTAGTAGTTTACATCTGCTGTAACCCCTAACTCTAAATTAGTTTAAATAAGTCTTAGAATTAGACTGTCTCGTCAATCCTCATGGGATCGACTTGTATTTGCCACTGTCTACTAGTTAGATAGTCATGCACTTGCGGTATTACAAGTAGGGTTTATTAGCTTATTAATTTAGGTTAATAAAATCTCCATCAAGGTGCCTAGCTATTCCAAACTCTTTTATAAGATTCTATTTAGGGTTTCATAGTTTTTGCTAAGCACACCCACTTTCTATTATTTTAACATCTACAACAAAATAATAATTTACACAACACATATAGTTATTACATTTATTACCAAATACTAATATAACATTTATATTTAAATAATTAGGCGGGTATTACAATATGCATACCTCAAAATAATCTTGTCCCGAGATCCGGTAAGATGAGAACTAGACAATTAATTTCGAGTGCATCTGTTTACTTTAAACTCAATTCTTCGAGAATATACCAAAATATCATCAATGAAAACAATGACGAACTTATGCAGGTATGGGTAAAAAATATGATTTATCAAGTCCATAAAGGAACGCACGAGCATTTGTCATTTCAAAAGGGCATAATTGAAAATTCATATATCTTGTGCGAGTATGAACATAGTTAGAGCTATGCTCTTCTTTTCAAACACTCATCGATGATACCCAGTTCTAAAGTAGAACAGTGAAATAAAAAACTACTGTAATACCTGCCTAATTATGGAAATATATAATTAGGCGGGGTTGTTTAACTATATATATAGTTAAAATAATAGAAAGTGGGTGTGTTTAGCAAAAATCAGGAAACCCTAACTAGAATGTTATAAAAGAGTTTGAAATATCTAGCCACCTCTTTGATACAAAATAAATAAATAAATTAAAGAGCTGAAAAACCTTACGTAAAGAGGATGGTGAAGAGGTAAAAGAAGATAAAACATTCTCCAACTTTGAGTTTTGCAAATAAGGTGAGTGAAACTATAATATAGTAATATTCGATCTCACTCTATTGTGATTGCACTTCGATCTTCATATTTTCAATTTTGTATTGTCATTGTTGTTCTTCTTATACCATCTATGATGTTTAGTTTAATAGTTGTAAAATAAATAGTTGGTTAATTAATTTGCAAAATCTAATGTTTTTAATGGATTTATGGTCATATAACAATGACATAAACAATAGAGTCTTCCCGTATTCCACTACCTTCTCCTTGTTCTTAGTGTGATTCCCATAACACATATTGTTTTAAATCACTTTCGACACATGGATTAATTGCATAGGAATGTATCTCAAGTTTCACTGTAGGAAAACAATTAGATTTTAATAGTGACACTAATATGGGCTTGTTAAATTTTAATAGTGAAACCAATTTGGGCTTGCTGAATTTTAATAGGGAAAACCCAATGTGGGTCTTGCTTGAATTTTAATGGTGAAACCCCAATCTGGAATTTGTTGAATTATAATTAGGGTTGGACATCCCCCTAAAGTAGGTAGCCCTGAAAGCCTAACTCCACTAAAAGGGGCCGAGGTAGATTGAACCCTGTTCTGTTATCTGCCTACTTTGCTCAGTGGGATCCCGATCTCGTCTTATCACTACAAAAAATGAAGTCTAAAACAACACTTTCACGGCGGCATTTCAAAGAAAGCGCCGGTAAAACATATTCAATAATGGCGTTTGGGATATAAAGCACTGGAAAAGAACAAAAAAACCCGCGATCGATTCCTGCGAATTGAAAATTTATTAATTTCTCAGTAGTTTCTTTAGGGAACTTTACTGATGCTGCTGGTGTGATGTGTTTTTTATTTTTTTTATTGATGCAAGTTGAGGCGTGTCTGGAAATGATTTTTTTTCTAGGCATATTAACATAACCGGCGCTTTCAAAGCGCCATTACAATTTGTTAGCATAAACCGGCGCTTTAAAGTGTCGCAAAACCAATTTTTTCCGACGCTTTAAAGCGCCATTAAAAGGTTTATTTTGCAGGTTTAGTTACATAGCGGCGCTTTAAAAGCAACGCAAAATATCTTTACCGGAGCTTTATAGCGCCATTAAAGGGTTACAAATACAATACTTTTGTCCAACTGAAATTGACATATCGATGTCTCAGGCGGCGCTTATATAAGCGTTCTCGGGCCCTTCATAAGCGCCGTTAAATATTTATTTTAACTGGCGCTTCGTTTAAAGCGATGTTAATCTTTTCGCGGCACACACTTTTACCAGCGCTTTATAAAATGCCGTCAATGATCTAAATCGACACATTTTTTAGGTCCTTTTGGGATTGATCAAACTCATCTGATCTCGTCCCGATCTAGAGTGTGATGGGATCAGGGTGAAGATTTTCAAACCCATCTAGTCCTGAATTTATTTATTTAATATTTATTATTATTAGATTTAATCAAACTACTTTTCAAAAGGAAAGTTTAGAATGTGTTGAAATTAAATCAAAATATCTAATGTTTGAAAATTTACTTGCTTATTTAGTACTATTTGTTTAGGTAGAAACTTCAATTTGAATATTTTAGGTGAAATAGAACCCATTACAATTTATGCTTTTCACATTTTTAGATTGATTATAGGACAATTTCTTTTGAAGAAAAAAAAAATGATGTTTTGGGTAAGTTTTGCACTATGAGTTATGTAGTTGGAGAGCGCTACTCCTAATTGTATCTTGTATGAGTGATATTTCAACTACTACGAAATATGCAAGACGGATCTATGAAGGAGCTCCTTCATCTTCCATCATTCACTTGACAAACTTAATTTCATTGTAAACTAACCTCCAAAAATATTACATGACAGTTAATATTGTGATGATGAAAGTTATATTTACATGAATTTGACATTATTGGTGTGTGAGCAATGTAAAATGAAGTTTCTCTATTATTTTTCATTGGAGAACAATATAATTCATGCTCGTCTCGTCCTGTCTCAAACCCGTTTGGGATGGGACTAGGTTGGGATAAGGTTTATCCCATCCAAATCCCAAACGAATGGGATGGCATAGGGATGGAGTCCATCCCGTCCCGTGACCACTCCAAATTATAATAATGAAATCCAATTTGGACTTTGTTTGATTATAATAGGAAACCCAATCTTGATTGGTTGGAGCTCTATATCTGAGAAAGGAAACTTAATCTAGGCTTTGTATATTTATAATGTTGTTTTTGGATTTGTTTGATTAGAATATGGTTTTGGACTTTGTTTGATATGAAATGGTTTTGGGTTCTGTTTGATTATAACATGGTTTTGAGGACACCATGTGGAGTGTAAACATTAGTTTAAGTTTAAATAGTTAATTTAGCTTAGTTTAAGATTAAACCCTTATTTCAATTTGGTATAATAATTGTGATTGTATCCCATGTGTTTTCATTGGAACATTGTTGTAATATCTAATATTTATTATACAATTAAACATGCACGTGGTGCTTTGATTATAAGGTTATTAATGCCATTTTCTACAACTCCGAAAAAATGTGAAAAAAGGATGAAAAGTATAACTTTAGTATACATAGTTTCTTGTATACTTGGTATATGATTTTAGTGTATATACTTGCTAGCATACTGGGCACACCATTCCATGTGAGTTTGGATGCACGTATAGTGATATACTTGTCATGGGTCCAACTTTGGGTGAGATGACAGGTCCTTTGATGTGGCACTTCACTTAGGACATGTACACTCCGAGTGGTTTCGAAGGCAAGGGATGCACATTTTGGTGATGTGTGTTCAGCGCAGGAGGAGAGTGCGGTTGTAGAAAATAAGCGAAACACTAGGAGAAAAATCAAAACATTGATCATATCATAATATGAAAATTTGTACTTGCGTCCTGAGTGCTCCCTGAAACCCAACTCCTCCCTAGGGCCTCTGCTAGAACTAACCACCAAAATGGAACTGCAACTGATGTTGAAAAATCCTCATCCTCGCTGATTCTGATCATAATGTTTGTGCCCATCCTGCTATCGATTCCTATGTGAACATGAGTTTCTAGAAATCTCACCTATCTTGTTCTTCTCCCTAGCCTCTCGCAAAGCGACTTATTCTTCAAGCTAAAGAGCTAGATCTAAAACTTTATCGAAGGGTTGTTCATCAAAGGGTAAAAGAGACTTTGATAAATAATAGCCTAAAGCCATGATAAACTTTTGGTTCTTCTTTTCAGCACTATCAATAATATACAGAGCATAACGAGTCAACTCATTAAACTTAGTCAATATTAAGTCAAGGACTTTGTACCTTAAGTCAAACCGTGGAACTCTGCTGCCAATTTGAATTTCACAGCTTTAGGTACAAACTGACATCCAATTTAGACTTAAAAGTCTCCCAAGTCACAATGGCTGTTGACGTAGTCAATTTTTGCTCTCCTTCTGTGCCTTGACATAAACCTGCACAGGGAACCCAGTGAGCTAAGGACCACGGTGTGGCGGCCGATGGCACTCCGATGCTTAAGTTAGATAAGGCTTAG
The DNA here is from genome assembly GCA_003290165.1 of Berberis thunbergii. Lineage (NCBI taxonomy): Eukaryota > Viridiplantae > Streptophyta > Magnoliopsida > Ranunculales > Berberidaceae > Berberis > Berberis thunbergii. The sequence goes on from QNQO01009805.1 coordinate 9,621, forward strand.
GCCTTTGGTGGCGTAACTTAGGGAAATAGATCTTGCTGGAGATGATTTTCTTGTTGGGAATTGTCCAAGTAAAAAAGTTTCCCTAAATGACTTGTGCTCCTATATCTCCGGGAGAAGTTTCGCTTTCAGAGTGTTGTCCATGCAAGAAAGTTTCTTTGTCCAACTTATACTCTAGTATTTGTTTTTTAGTCGGAACCAATGTATTGTTGGCCTGTCTATCTTGGGTCGATCCCCCAGATACTTTCCTTATCAGGGCAGTTCTTGCCTTATCAGGGCTTACGAGTATTGGCTTGACCGCGTGACATGTAGGTTAAGTGGCGCATTGTAATTTGGGTCCAACCTTCTGGATCCTGCAAATAATGGGCTTAGTGTTGTATGGGCCTTGCTGCATTGGGTGTGCAATCATGCCTGCTTTGTTCTTTTGACGAGATTACCATGACATGTGTACGGTGCTGATCAGAGGACGGTTTGGTGTATCATTAGTTGTATCTACACTCTCCTCGATAGAATCCTACCAATATCTAGCATCCCTATCCAGATTATGGGCAGCTAGTTCTTGTTTGTTCATCTCAATTAGTTGCATCCTAAAACATATCGTCTCACATTTTCGTATCCATTTCTCAGCTGCTTATGGAGATCTTATTAACTTAAATTAATAAGTTAATAAACCCTACTTGTAATACCGCAAGTGCACGGCTGGCTAACTAGTAGACAGTGGCAAATACGAGTCGTTCCCACGAGGATTGACGAGACAGTCGAATTTTAAGACTTATTTAAACTAATTTAGAGTTGGGGGTTGCAGCAAATGAAAATTACTAAGTTAAGATAATAAATTGACAAATAAAATTAAACTAGTAAGATGATATGAGAGTGGACCGAGACATTGAATCCACCACAAGTTCTTCAAGATTCGTGTAATCTAAATTTTTATTTTCAATAATCAACACGACTAATCTACATTTGCAATTGATTTCAGCAAAGGCATAAACCCTAGCATTGTGTGTCTTTTTACGCCACACACAATCACAAGTTTATTTTAACTATTTCTAAACCTCTAGCATTGCATGTCTTTTTACAGCAAACACAATCACAGATTCAAAGTAATTGATCAAAGCATGCTTTGAATATCAACAAAGGGTACTTCTAACTACTAATTAGTCTAGATAAATATTCCGGATATAATCAGTGAAAGCAAATTATTGAAATTCAGAAATCAAATGTGTTTAACAATCAAACATATGGTAAACAATAAATTCATATATGACAAACTCTAGGAAACCTTGTGGTTTCATCTTCGCCTCGGCGCGGGGTCTAGAAGATCATGGTAGATGACATCACAACACTGGTGTAGGTGGAATCTATCTCAGCATGAACACACATCCGAGAAATAGATGCAAATGCATTGTGGTGGTACAGAGTATAAACGCACGGTGCGAATAACCAAACTGGTTTAAAAACAATTTTCTCCCGCCAGAAAATTGCGTTTTCACTGCATCTTTGTCCCCGCGAGAGATCCCTCGCTGCTTGCTGGTTCTTCTTCTTCTCCGGTGAAGCTTTTCTACAAAAGAGAAAAAGAGATAGATGAGGGAGAAACGAGAGAAGAAGAAAACGGAGGAGAGAAAAGGGGCAGTGGAGCTCTATTTTTGCTGCTCCTCTCTGCTCCGGTTGTGCGAGTTGTTTGTTTGGCCGGTGGGACGGTGGTCGATAGAGAGGTAAACAGGAAAGAAGATGAGGTGGCGAAGAGTAGAACAGGGGCGGTGGAGTTCTGTCGAGAAGTGGAACATGGTGGTGGCGGCTCTGTAGCGAGATGGAATAGGGGCAGTGGCCGAGAGAGAGGGAAATAGGAAGGAGAAGGTGGAGTCTAATGGTGGTGCTCAGCAGTGTGGATGTTGGACGGTGGCGATGTGAAGAGAGAGATACAAAAACAGGGGAAGAAAATAGGAACAGGGGGTTGTGCTCCGGTGGTAGTGGTGTGTGCGTGATGAAGCAGGGTTGTGGTGGTGCGTGGTTGTGTTGACACAGGGGTTGAGTTGAAGGACCAGAGAGAAAAAGAAGAGGACTGCGGTGATGGCGAGGTGAGGTGGTGATGGCGAGATGTTCGCACTGCCGATTCTCCTATCAAACGAGGATGGCCGACAGGGTGGATTGGTGTGGTGGCTGGAAAATAGAGGAGGGGAAAAAAGATGCGGAAGAGGTCCTTCCTCAAAAAATGGGAGAGGATCAAGAAAAGAGGAAATAGGAAACCTAAATAGGGTTCTCCTATTTCCTTGTTAGGTTGGGGGCTTGGGTTTCTAGGTTAGCTTTTTGGGCTTGGGCTTAGGTAAAATTAGATGGACCTAGGTTTGTTTGGGTTAGGTTTAGATATGTGACCCGCTACTTTGTACCACCACTAGAATCAACCAATTAATCCTTCCTCAAATTGTCGCATTAATGCGATTTCATCGTTCTCGCTCAAATTCCTACAAAGACGTGAAAACAAAATAATTAGAATAAATATAATAATCAAAACACTAACATATATAAATTAAGGGATATATTATGTAATAATTACGTGACTATCAACTGCAATGGGTTCATTCTCTCCATTGACTCTCTGACCACCTAGATTCCAAACTCCATATTTCTCCTAGCAAATGGGTCACCATGATTTTCCTATTGATTGTTCTAAATTACTTGCAAAAATTGGGTCGTCATAGCTCCCACAGCTACTTAAACATTATTAGGTTTCCCTTTTGATATTTGGTCTGATTCGCATTATTCTGCCTAACAACATTATTCGATCGAGTGTTTGCCATTTCCTTTAAGCGAAAAATAAATAGATCATTAATACTCAATATTCCTAAATAAAAATAACTCATTACAACATTTCCAAGGATCACCAAGACTCCACCCGGCCTAGGCTAACCAAGTACTCTTATACCAAACCGTTACCCCCCCCCCCCCCCGATTTTTTAAACAATCTAAATTAATAGTGATGTGTCCAAATCTCGTCTTCCTTTGAGTTTGACCTGCAAAACAGATGTTAGACTGCAAAGACCACCTTTTTAGTGGCCGAAGGCACTTCGATGCTTAAGTCAGCAACTCTGTTTAAAAAAGGAAATAAATTTGGACAAAACTCAGTTAAAGTTGCATACCTTTGTTGAATGTTCCATTTACCTTTTATAATGGTCGCGGTTAATTCTCTGCGTGACTAAAGCATGCGAGGCGCAACGGAAGGAGACGTTTTTCATAACAATCTCCTTCTTAATGGAGAGGCGTAACTCCTTCTAAGACATTTTTTTGTGCAACGTTCCTCTTCTTTATGAGAGAACTCGTGTCGGGCCTTGATATGGGCTTTGATTCATGCGGGCCTGGATTTGGGCTTCGGTTATATCTTCCTTTAATGTGCCATGTTTGGGCTTTAAACTTTTCTAGTTTTTACGAGCTGGCCCAATAGATGGGTTACTAGAACCTCATGATAGATATTTTCCGCCACGTACATGGTTGAGATGACGGTCTATTTTGATGTATTATCAGTTACTCCCCCTCAGTTAGTGGGTATGCTGACGTGGCCACTAACTCCGTGATGGTTGGTTTTCCAATTCTATCATTACCTTGAATTTAATGTTGTTAGCAACTCTTGGTGGGTCGACATCTCGATCACTTGTTTATCCGTTCGTTTTCGTGCGCCTTTACATCCCGCGTGTCATCCCATGAACAACCTCTTCATTGTCTGGTTCTATAAAGGGAGATGTGACAAGTTTGTTTCTCTCTTTACGTTGTCTTTGAAATTAGGGTTATTTCTTCTTTCCGTCTCCTTCTTATTCTTCTTCTTTTCTTGCTTATTCGCGATGCATGTCAGTGACTTACTGGATGGTGAGCAGCTTGCTGTCTGCAAAGATCATTTCTCTCCCAATAAGGTTTCTCAGGTGACCTTGGATAGCGGCCGTTCTGACTACTCTTTGCCTTCCGACCTTGAAATCATTTTACCTCGGCAAAGTGATAGTCCTTGTCATCCGAGAAAGGGGTATTTTGCATTTTACCTAGGTATGTTTCAATCCGGCCTTCGATTTCCAGTTCCAGATTTATTATGGACTTATTTAGACTTTTGAGCATAGACTTTTGAGCATTCTTTTTGCTTAGATGGGTCCTAACGGTTGGAAGGTTCTGATTTCCACATATGCAAGAGCCATACTTTCTGGTATTCCTTTAACTGTTAGAACTTTGCACTCAATGGTCGGTATATTGGTTACCAAAATATTTTTTTCTTCGGGTCCTGCGTGTTTTGGTGATCTGAACTATGATATCCGGGGTTGGTTGTGAGACTCGTTTTATGCTTCTGTCCTTCTGGCTACTTCGACTTGCAAGGTCAACAAATAGTAAGGTCTTTTTGAGTTCCCAACAAGAAAAGGGATTTGCAATTGACTGCAGAAGAACAAGTTATTAGCGAGCATTTTTTGCAGCTTCTCGGGGTTCCTCTGGATACCTTCCTTTCTGATGTCATGGTAGAGTGTAGTGGTTTGTATAGTATGAATAAAGCTAAACAGGCTTTGCTGATTGATAAAAAGGTTGTGGAGATTGCTACCTGTGCTACTCTCATTGGCGGTGGTAATGATGTCGTTGATGAGAAAGTGAGCTCGAATGTTACGGATATCGATGCTTATGTTAGTGTTGGCGCTATTGGTCCAACTTTTAAAAAAGAAAGGTTTTGAGGCCTGTTATTCCGTCGAAGCGGTTGTTTATAAGTTATGACCGTGTTTCGATTAGAAAATGACTCCTTGATTCTACTCGTCGCGTTTTTCCTTATTCGAGTTATGTTGATAGGGAACCTGCGAGGGAGGGTTGCTTATCTCTAGAAGAGACTGAAGAGATGAAGTTGGCGTTGGAGAAGACTGAGAGAGAAACCATTCGCCCATTGGATGATTGCAAAAAAAAACTCCTTTCTATTTATGGCAGTCTTGATGCTACTGAGTGCTCTAATGAGAATCTTAGAGTCATCGATGATAAGATGTTCCAACTGGCAGTTGTTCAGTTTAAGGAGCTTGGTGGTCGCGATCGAGTTTTCAAGATGCAGTCTCCCCATTCTCTTTCTTCTCCAGTTCATAATGCGGCGTAGGTCCGGCCTGTTTTGGTTCATCTGTCCTTGTTGGGACTACCACTCATTATGCTTGTGCTGCAATTATTAAGCAGCTAGAGAGTGAGGATGGTTTTTTCTGCCGTTTCGCTTTCCTTCCCGTCTGTTGGTGGTGGTTCCACCGTGCTTTCGGATCCCTGCGTTCTTCATTCTCAAATTAGTTGGACAGAGCCTACCAGGTTAAGTCAGATAGGAAGTTTTGTTGGTTTTCCCAATTTGATGTGCAGGATGGTGCACGTAGACTAATCAACGAATGAACAGGTGGTCGATGGAGAGGCCTTCAATGCTTATATTGGATCTAGGCCTTCATATTGATGATGGCCTTAAACATATAATGGATGGGATGAATCATCTTACCTATGCAGGGGTGATGGGTTCAGATTACCAAGTTAGTCGTGACCAGGTGGCTTCTCTGGAGAGGAAGCTCGCAGCGTTATTGTTAGTATTTTCCCACGTCATTTGTCAATTTGACGCAATGTTCGGAATAAGAGAAAACATCTGGGTTGCTCAAGCCTCATTGGTTTAAGCGGAGGGTGCACGGGGTCGGTCTGCAACTAATCTCGGGAAACGGAATTAGACGTTGTTTGTGCATGCTTACATGATGTGGAGAAGAAGCTATTTGCCGAGAAGGCAATTCATGATGAAGCTGCATGTGCTGTGATAGAGCAATCTACCAATTATGATGTCGTTGAAAAAAGGTAGAGAAATTAGTGGTTAAGCTTGACAAGGTCAAGGCAGATACCTCCGCGATGCTTACCACTACTGAAGGGCGACTCATTGCGGCTAGGAATGAACCAGCTTCCGTAAAAGAAGGGGTTCGCGTTATGGAGTTGGCAGATTGGCAGTGAATCATTGATGGACGGACTGAACTTCTTGACTATATCGAGGGGCTTGGTGTTGATTTGTCTCAGTACCGTCACTTGGTTTATCAAACCTTTGAAGATGAAGATGGTGATGAAGACCTTTTGGGTCCTTCGGACGGCCCAACGGTTGTAGAGCCATTGCCTCCACTTTTTCCTGAAGATAAAGCCAATGATGGCACCCCAATGATGTTATGGATGACTGTGCTCGATCTCCTACTCGTTTACCTCTTTCTTTAAGTGTAGTAGAATATTTTTATTAGGGAACACGAATTTTCTCCTTCGTGTTCTTACTTTTCTTTGTTGTTCGTCTAGTTGAATCGTTCATGTCGGCTATACCCCTTGTTTTAGGCCGGCCATAATTATCGAAATGAGTTGCACTGTGTATCTCCAGCTTTGATTTTCACAGCTACATTTTTTATCTTGTCTGAATTCCGTTGATCTAAATTCTTTTATGCGCTTATGCGTTTGTCTTGACCTTTTGTTGGTTGTCTCGAGGCATTTATGAGAAAGTTGGTTTGTTCTTTCATCTTTTACCTCGTTGGTCTAGCGTACCAGTTGATCTGAGGCACTCTGGATTATGTTAACTCATTTGTTCATCCTTTACTTCGTTGGTTTGATGTTTTAATCAAACCAAAGTTGCTCTTATTGACTTGTTAATCAATTTCACTTTGTTTGTTCGACGTATTGTCAACCCAAAGTTGTTTTTATTTAGTTGACTCGTTCGTCCAACTTTTACTTCGTTAGTTTGATGTTCTAATCAAACTGAAGTTGCTTTTATTGACTTGTTAGTCAATTTTTACTTCGTTGGTTCGACGTACTAGTCAGTTGCATTTATTTAGTCGACCCATTTTTCAAACTTTTACTTTATTGGTTCGACGTTCCAGTCGACCTGAAGTTGTATTTATTTAGTTGACTCGTTCTTTCCAATTTTTACTTTGTTGGTTCGACATTCCAATCGACCCAAAGTTGCTTTTATTTAGTTGACTCATTTGTCAAACTTTTACTTCGTTGGTTTGACGTTCCAGTCAACCCAAAGTTGTTTTTATTTAGTTGATTCATTCATCCGATTTTTACTTCATTGGTTCGACATTCCAATCCACCTAAAATTGCTTTTATTTAGTTGACTCATTCGCCCGACTTTTACTTCGTTAGTTCGATGTTTCAGTAGACCCAATGTTGTTTTTATTTAGTTGACTCGTTTGTCCAACTTTTACTTTATTGATTCGACGTTCCAGTCAACCCAAAGTTGTTTTTATTTAGTTGTCTCTTTCGTCCGAATTTTATTTTGTTGATTCAACGTTCCAGTCGACCCGAAGTTGCTTTTATTTAGTTGACTCGTTCTTCCGACTTTTACTTTGTTGGTTCGATATTCCAGTTGACCCAAAGTTGCTTTTATTTAGTTGACTCATTCGTCCAACTTTTACCTCGTGGTTGATCAGACCAGAAGTTTATTATATATATCTGACTTGTGTCCTGATTTTTTTGGCTTTACATGCCGATTGTTTTGTAAGGCTGAGTTTTGACGTATTTATCTTATTGTCCATGCGTACGATGGGGATTCTGAATTTGTAATTTTATTGATACTCATTTCTAGATATTCCGATCAGCCCTAACAGTTGTTTTTCTTGAGTAGTTGCGCTACATTGAGAATGATTTGCTTTATCCTCCTGATCTTTGCTCGGTTGATGTGTTATTCTCGTGTCAGAGTTTCATGTATTTGTTGTTTTATCTCGTATAGTCTATATCTTCAATCTCTGAATTTGCTATTGACCATGTTTCGCAGTTCATAATTGCGGTTAATGGACTCAGGGTTCTCTCTGATCCAGTAGCTAAGCTGTATTGTTTTGACTGATCAAGTTCACGTCAGCGCCAAACCGTCTGATCATGCTCACGTCAGCACCGGGTTCGGCACCAACTGTCTAGGATTGATTGGGTCTATTGCTGTCAATTTCGTCGGTGGTAATTCGAGTTGGGCTTGCATCCATCAGATCTTTCGAGCGTTGGCAAAAGTGTTAGTACTCCTACATCGATATAGATCTACTCAAGTGGGAGGTTTTTTTCACTTGGGTTGATTGTTTTGCTCCCCCTGGCCATGCAGTGTAAGGCGTATATAAGTTTCCTAGGTTATTCTTTCGATCTTGTGGTGGAGTGTGCCCTTTATTTCTTTTGAGCCGTTTGTCTGGCATTCCAATGAACTCATTGAGTCGTCCTCTTTGAACCCAATGCTCAATTTCATCTTTTAGCTTGTACTAGTCTTCAGTATCATGCCCGTGATCCTTGTGGAAGGAATAATACTTTTTTTTTCAACTCGATTCGTCGAGTTGGTAACTCATTGTTCCCCATGGACACCGCCAAACTGATGCGTCCGAATCTCGTCTTCCTTTGAGTTTGACTTGCAAAACAAATGTTAGACTGTCAAAGACCACCTTTTTGGTGGCTGAATGCACTCCGATACTTAAGTCAACAACTTTGTTTGAAGAAAAAAATAAATCTGGACAAAACTTAGTTAAAGTTGCATACCTTTATCGAATGTTCCCTTTACATTTTATAATGGTCGTGGTTAATCCTCTACGTGACTTAAGTATGCGAGGTGCAACAAAAGGATATGTTTCTCGTAATAGTCTCCTTCTTTATGGAGATGCGTCCGTGAAGACGTAACTCCATCCACGACTCTTTTTTGTGCAATGTTCCTTTTCTTTATGAGAAAACTTGTGTCGGGCCTAGATTTGGGCTTCGATTACGTGTTCCTTTAATGAGTCATGTTTTGGATTTTATTATTGGCTTTAACCTTTTTGGGTTTTTATGAGCTGGCTCAGTAGATGGGACACTAGATCCTCGTGAAGGATATTTTTTGCCACGTGTATGACTGTGATGACGGTCTATTTGGTATATCATCAAATAGATCATTAAAAATCCATATACGATATGAACAATTTAAATGGTACAGACAATTAATAAATAAAATAAACTAACATCCTTAAAATTCTTCCACTCATAACCAATGTTAACTCTTACCACGTCTTAATCCATCAAAATAAATCATAAGTCAAATACATCTAATTGTACTACATCAATTTGTCCAAAAACCTTGACTTCAAATAAAGAAAATAAAAATGACTATGCATCTTATTACCTATGAAATTGATAAAAGCTAGAAAATTTCGGAAAGTGCCCCAACCACAACTATCGTTTCGAAGCTAGAAATGTTTGCCCCAACGCTCCAAACTAACCCAGATGTGTCTCTTGGATTTCGCTCATTATAAATGCACCCAAATTTGAAAAACAAATTCAAAATTGTGTTAATATTTCAATACTGGTGTGAGCAAACTTATTTTCAATATAATACATATCAGGATAGAATCTCACAATTATAATATCACAACATAAGCATTTTACCTTAAGGAACATATGTAGTTCTCATTCAATAATCGAATGGACACAAGATAATTGTACAAACACGCTATCTGAGTAATCAATACAGATTTTTATGTCATGATATGATCAATGTTTTCATTTTTGTCACAGTGTTTTCACTTATTTTCCACAACTGCACTCTTCTCCTACGTCAAACGCACCTTACCTAAGTGTGTATCTCTTGCCTTCGAAACTACTTGGAGCATACATGTCACAAGTAGGGTGGCACATCGAGGGACATGCATCTTACCCAAAGTTTGATCCATGGTAAGTATATCACTATACGCATATCCGTACTCTCATGGAATAGTGTACCCAGCATGCAAGCAAGTCGTATATTAAAATCATACTTTTTCATTTTTTTCACATTTTTTTAGAGTTGTGGAAAAGAACTTTGCTAACCTTAGAATCAAAATATCAAGAGCCTGATTAACTGTACAATACATATTACAGCAATATTCCAAGGAAAACGCATGAGATATAATCACAATTGTTATACCAAGCTCAAATAAATGTTTAATCTTAAACTAAGCTAAATTATTTTTTTAAACTTAAACTAATGTTGGTGGAGCATGGTGTCCTCAAAACCATGTTATGGTCAAACAACACCTAAAACCCTATCATACCAAACAATGTCCAAAACCATATTATAATTAAACAATGCCCAAAACATATTATAATTAGACAAAACCTAGATTTGGTTTCCTTGCTCAGATACAAAGATCCAACCCAGCCTAGATTAGGTTTCCTATTATAATCAAATAAAGTCCAGATTGAGTTTCACTGTTATTATTCATCATATCCCAAATTGGAGTTTCACCATTAAAATTCAACAAGACCCAGATTGGGTTTCCCTATTAAAATTCTAGTTATTTTTCTTTTGGCCCCCATTAGTTTATAGCTATTCCTATTTGGCGTCAAAAGTTGTCTTATTCCAATCTATCCCCCCATGATGGTGTGTTCAACTACGTTGACTAGCCATACCCATCCATATTTTTTAAAAAGACCAACTAATCCTTGTACATGTTTTATTTAAATCTCAATGAACCAAATCAATGGCTTGTAATTCATCTTCTTCATTCTCACCCAATTTTTTATATTGTTTATGTCTCCAACTTCTCATACCATCCCCCCCCCCCCCAATCAATTAGAACCCATAACCCAATATAACTTTAACTTACTCCATCATTCATTGAAGCAAAAAAACCCAAATTTTATATTTTTAAATTCCAACACTACTAGCAAACTAGCATAAACATAAAATAATAATAATAATAAATTAATGATGAGATGAGATGAGAGCGCAGAGAGGCGAGAGCAGAGCTCAGAGTAAGAGCAGAACGCAGATAGGCGAGAGCAAAACGAGAGAGGTTGATCGCAGAAGAGGAAGCTGCGAGGCTGAGCAGAGAGCAAAGAGGAAGCTGACCACTCGCAGAACAGAGAGAAGGCTGAGCAAAGAGTAGAGAGGAGGTTGCGCAGAGAGGTTGAGATTTGTGTGTGAAAATTGTTTAGGGTTAGGGTTTTGTTAAGGGCTTAGGTTATTTTGGTAAAATATGTATATAAACGGTTATCCGTGGGGCGGATATGGCCAAATCTGTATCTGCCCCAACATCCATATAGCATTAACCAAATCCGCCCCAAACGGGGCGAGTGGGGCGAATATCCGTGAAAATCTGCCCCATTGCCATCCATATTTACTAAAAATATAAGGGTAATTCAGTGCATTTCCACTCCACCAAAAAGGCCGGTTTAGCTACGCCGAGCTGGCACGGTTCTAAACCGTTGGTGTATTTGCCACGGCAAAAAAATCGTAACTATAAGTACCAACGGCTTAAAACCGTGGGTAAAAAAACCTGGCCACGGCTTAAAACCGTTGGTATATTTGGAACGGCTAAAAACCGTGGCTAGTAGTAGCAACGGTTCAAAACCGTTGCAAAAAAAAAATTTAGCAACGGTTCAAAACCGTGGCTATGTATAGCAACGGCTCAAAACCATGGCTATAAGGGGCAACGGCCAAAAACCGTTGCTAAATAAGAGCGTTTTGCACGTGGGCCTTGTGCGTGGAGGGAGGACTTTCGTGCTTTGGCGAAAACACGCTTCCCGCTTTGGCGAAAAAAAATTGGGGAATAGAAAAGAGTTTGGGCGGTCATTGGGAGAAGATTTTCGACACAGAGAGAAACCCAACGGTTTCCTTCGAGGCAGAGGAGCAGAGGAGAGATCGATTGAGGAGTAGAGCAGCGCAGAGGAGAGATCGAGGCAGAGAGCAGAGGAGAGATCGATTGAGGAGCAGATGAGCGCAAAGGAGAGATCGAGGCAGCGCAGAGGAGAGATCGATTGAGGTTTCTTTCGATTTCAGAAGGTTTTATTTGATCATTTGTGAGCCCTTGTAATGGAAAAAGCTCAAGAAGTGATGAAACGAGGTTCAAGTTCGGGGTCGGGTCATCTTCCCCACAAAGAAACATATGAAGCAATCAGGTTTTGATTCTAAAATTCTCAGAGAGAAACCCAACCCAACTCAGCATTATTTATTATTTATTATTTTTTTCATTTTTCTAGATGATGTTGTTTATGTACTACTTTACTTATAATCTTACCTCTGATGAGTTCTTGTGGAACTCTTGAATTGATTTTGTGAGAAATTCTAGTGGATTTCAATGAAATCGCTTATCTTGATTCAGATTCAAGTTCTTTGTTCAAATCGATCTAATAGTTTGTAGTCTTTAAGCTTTTGGAAATTATACTAAAGATTTTTTTTTTGTTTTTGAGAAAGATCTTTAGATTTTGAGTAAACTTTGTTATTATTTGATGAACAATAATTTTACTATTATAAGATAGGATCTTGTCCATGTATTGTATTGAGTTGTCCTGTACATGACTTCTTTGATTCAGAGTATAGAAAGCATCATCAGTCTTCTTTTGGATTCTTGGTGGATGATGTCTTTGAGCTTTGATCCATTTTAGGTTTATTGATTTCTAAACTTTGTTCATTTTCTTGTCACTGAGAACTCGCTGGTTGTTTTGAATTTTTAAACTGTTCCGTGCAGAATATTTGGACAGCCATTTCGAATTGGTCCAGGGACAAAGGGAGGGAGCACATTTTAAGCTAAATTTTCCAGAACTTGTGGACCTCTGGTCCAGAACGCAAGCAATGTCATGAATGAGATAAATGGATGCTTGTAGTTTAAAACCTCCATTATTCTCTGGTGTTTATGTTTGTTTGTTCCTATTTCTTGGTTTGATTAAGTTTCATGGTATGTTTTGTTTGCTGAGAAAGACCTAATGGGATCTATCAAGTATCCATTGAGCGCGTTATATTAGTGCAATCTAGTAGCGCAAGGTGATAACATATTCTGTTTGTTGATTCAAAATTGACTGAATGTGGTGTTTCCTTCTCTAACCAAAACACTTGTATGTTTCAAAGAAAGCAAGCGTATTTGCCTTCTCTGAATTGACAATCATTTAAGCCAATTAAATTTTTTTCCCCTTTTCTATTTGACCTTGGTAATTGAATAATTTTTAACCCTAGTGGAATTTTGATATGGGCTTGTTATACTTAACTTTCTTCTCCAGTGGAATTGATTGTTGTAAGTTGGCTGCTAACATCTCGAGTTAAAGCTGCAATCAGTGGTATGTGAAACTGAATAATTAGATAATTAACAGAGGTGTGGTAAAGAATTGTGTATCTGGAGGGAGTCGCATATATTTTCTCTGAGTACTTTAACTTGTTGGATTTTGAAATCAAGTGGAATTGCTAAAAGAGATGTATCAAACACATTTTTTCAAAGAAGGGGATTATTAATTTGAGGCACCTATAAAAAAAAGGAAAAAAAAAGGGTGCCATTTTTTTATGAGCTTTCTGCTAAAGTTCCAAAATTTGATATTGTAAGTCATTAGTTATGTTGTAATTTTGTTTTGGCTAAGAAATTCTTTCCCTGATTAAATATTTTGCCCTCTAGTAGTATTGAAGTGGTGTTGGGTCATTCTTGTTCTAGAGCAATTTACATTGTTGGACATGTTCCCAGATTCATCTAGATCTTTGTTACAGTGGATGAACACATTTCATCTATATTCATTATTTGCCTATGGTGGTGTCATCCTTTGGTTTCTCTGTAGTTATCTCATATGATCCAATTTTTTCATGGAAAACACTGGCCTTAGCTATTACTGCATTATCTAGGTATGTGTTTAATTTTGTGTAAAAGAGATGGTCAATCAAATGTTGTATCACATATCTGACAGTAAGCTTGCAGTGGTGTGGATGTCTATACAGGTCTTGCTGGAGCAGCTGGAGCATTGTACGGTCCTCTTCATGGTGGAGCAAACAAGGTAACCATATAATTGTTATTGATCGTAAAACCTATGTAACTAGCAGAATAGTGTTCCCTACTTTGATCAGGTTTATAGTTTTGTGTCATGGATTTATTTACTTCTGTGAACTTGAGAAAATGAAATGTAAATTGTCCATTGTTTGATGTCTTCTTTTGGCTATAGGCTGTGCTTAAAATGCTGAATGAGATTGGAACAGTCGAGAACATTCCTGAATTCATTGAAGGTGTGAATTCTTACTCATGCTGTATCAGAACCTAATTTTGTATCAGAACCTAATTCTTACTATATGGTATTGTCACAGAATAAAGCTGTTTCTGGTCTTACTCATGCTACAAATCAATTTTTTGCCTTCTCCTCTGTATGCTCCATTTGAAGTTTCCATACCAGTTAGTTGGAGCTAGGCCGAGGTTACAGTATGGAAACAGAAGGCTGGACAGTGCCTATGAAGATGCAAAGCAAATAGCTTCCGGGAAATCGAGAGGCTGCCCTATTTTCTTGTTCTTCTCAGTGAGTATCCCGCCAAGAGGCAGCATGATCAGATACTGACCTACTTGTTTTAAAGCCCTGTTTTGCATGATGTATTTTATATACCAAATTTTTCTCTTATGATTGTTTTTTCTGTAACAAGGTTCTCCCATGCAGGTTAATGCAAGTGGGCAGTTTTGTGGTGTTGCAGAGATGATTGTTCCTGTCGACTTCACAAGGATATGGATTTCTGGCAACATGACAAATGGAATGGTAGCTTCCCTGTCAAGTGGCATATAGTAAAGGATGTGCCAAACTCTAACTTTAGGCGCATCATTCTGGAGAACAATGAATATAGACCAGTAACTAATAGCAGAGACACACAAAAGGTAAGGGATTGTGTCTGTTACTCCATTCTTCTTGTTATAATGGTTTTTTAGTTGCATTTGACACACCTCAAGTGATAGAGAAGATCTAGTTGTACAAGCATTATTTTTCTCTTCTTGTCCTTAGATACTCTTCATCTGCATCTTCTGCTTGTTTATACATTTTTCATTTTGTGTTCTCCACTGTATAATTATACTCTAGCATAATTTTGTTATGTGATGCTTTGGGCTTGTAGTAAGTGAGTTTTATGTTGCTACAACAATTGTCTCCTTGAAACAGGAGGTAGAAGGTCTTCAGAATCTTGACCAGTCTGCGGAGATTTTAATCAGTTTGTTATGCGCAGTTCCTGGGTGGGCTGAGAAAAATGTTCAGGTATTTTAATTTTGCAAGGAATACTAAATTGAATTTCATTTCTTTAGGATATTACTCAACTTGCTTGAATGTGTGCAGGTCCAACAACAAGTTATCGAAATAATTACTCATGTAGCTGCAACTGTGACAAGATTCCTCAAAAAGTGTGTGGTTCTCTGCATCCTAGGTTAGTAGCCAAGTAAAAAATTGGAAACAACACCTCTCTTTACCAGATTGTGGTTTTGTTTCATTTTGTTTTTATGTGCTCTTTCTGAAGTTTATAAAAAAATCCAATGAAATCTTGAGCTACCAAGTTTTTATGTCACAAAAGAACTTCTGTATGCTCTAGTGAAGTGAACTTAAGTGAACTTGTGTTTTTATGCAGGTTTGATAACATTACTATCAGACATGATTGCAGACTCATCAAAATAGCTTCATGGAGTCCGAAAATTGTGAAGGATTAATGGTGCAGAGAAGTTGTACACAGTCACTCAAAGCTGAAATTTCAGGTCAGTTCACTTCACTTGCCAACCTTGCTTCAACTATTTTGTTGCTTTGAAAGTAAGAAGCTATACATGTTCATGCATTGCAGTATATTTAGAACTTCCCATTATCTTTGTATCAGTTAATATGTCTATAGATTATAGATCTCTGATATGATCAAGTTTTTGAACATATGTTGTCAAACACACTTAGGTTGTTTACAATGCAAACACACTTTCTGATTTGGTTGAGGAAAAGAAAAAGATGCAGAATTGGCTTGATTACTCCCAGCTTAAGTATTCTAGAAACATATCTAGAAGGCCAACAAGAAGGTATTGCTTGTTTGTGATCCTATTTTTATTCCAGTCTACTTCTTTACTAGTGACTGGCATTTGTGAAACCTTGCAACTTGCTTGACCGTTGATCTCCTTTTCATATGGATGTCAACTGAAATAGATTGAAGAAGGTGAACCCTAGGGAGGATCAGATTTAAGCAGTGGAGGGGTAAGTCACAAGTGGAAGTGGGGAAGAAGCAACAAGACTAGTGACAAGGGTGAAACAATATTCAAACAAAGGCGAAAATGATGTGCAGCTAGGCACCCCTTTCCAAGCATTTTGGCTACTTTTTTCATATCTTTCCATTCTGTGCTTTTGGTTTAGAGCTCAAAACACTTCATAGTTTGGATTTCTTTCATGATGCTCATTGAATAGTTACAATTCTCATGTTTCTCAACTAAAAAATCTTTGTGGCATGCATTGCACCATTGTGTTATGTCATACTTGATTGATAGTTCTGGTTCTTCTTCTTCTTCTTATAACAGGTTCTTCTTCTTTTTAATGTATTATTTCTGGTTCGTATTATTAGTTCCCAAATTGATGATTACTTTGTTTTGATTCTTGCAATAGAACCCGTCAAGCATCTAACACCACCTTATATTCATTTTATATTCATTTCAGTGTGGAAGAAGTGCAGCAATGAAGCTGGGGGGTGCTGTAAAGCTTGAACAGAACAGAAGGCAGAGTACCCAAAAGTAGCAAAGAATCTCTAATGGGTATCTTTCTCATTTAACTTTCTTAGTTTCTGCTTTCTCTATTTCAGAGCTCTGACTAATACACTTGATGAGTGATTTGTCATTAATTTGTGGTTCTCTAATGCAACTTACAATTCCTTTTTGTTGCAAATAGAAGTATATGTCCTGGTAGCTATGCAGAAACATTTTGTGGTTCTCCCATGTACATGGCTCCTGAAATCCTGCAATTTCATAGATACGATGAAAAGGTAATGAAGTTGAACTTGAGATTCACCCCTCAAAATTTCTCAGTCCCATTTATCACATACAGAATAATCACATCCAGGGAGGGGAGGGGTTGAATAATCACATACAAAATTTCTGGGTTGAGTTCACCCAAAAAGAGCTTACACTCTTTAGTTTGTATTGTTCTTCATATCTATAATAACTCTTTTTCCTCTTCTTTCCATCATTAAATCTTCCATTTACTCTCTGCTTGTTGAAACCAAGTCACAAACGAGACACATTGCAGCGAGCTGGATTCTCTATCAGAGCTAGAGGGACTTCTACACTCTCTTACAAAATTAAGCATTATATTTTGTCCGAGTTTAAAGTGTTTGCCAGTGATGGGGATCCAAGACGGCTTCAACAACTCTCTTAACGAATTGGAGATTACAGCTTGTGACAGTCTAGCATCTGTGTCAAAGGAGCTTCAATATCTAACCTCTCTCCAGAAGTTATTCATTTCAGGCTGTACAGAGTTGGAACTCACATCAAAGGAGGATCAGCAGAAGGATGGTTTTCTGCACCTCATTTCCCTTCAACGTTTAACACTTTATGGTTTGCCCAAGTTGAATGCTCTGCCAGAGGGGATTCAACACCTTACTATGCTTCAATATTTGGGAATAGAGAGTTGCCACAGTCTGAGAATGCTTCCAGAGTGGCTGCAACACCTCACCTCTCTTCAATCTTTGGAGATTGAAGATTGCCATCCTGATCTATACAAACGATGCGAGAAGGACAAGGGCGACGACTGGCACCTCATCTCCCACATTCCAGATATTTACATCAGCTAGCTCGAGGAAATTATTCTTATTTCCATTTTTGTAAGTACAATCAATTCATGTTCTTTGTATTATATATGTGATTTCTTGGCCTTCATTTTATTTGTATCATATGACTTTCTTTGTCTCTATGTGTTTGTATTTCAATAGATGATGACTGAATCCCTTGATGATTTGGCCTTGCCATTCAAGCAACTTGTTGATGCAAGGGAAGTGCCTGATTGTTATAATTTCTTCTAAAACCCATAGGTGAGACTGCAGTTTTCACCATGTTTTTTGTTATGGCGTGCAGAGGCATTTCAGAAGATACTTTTATTTATTTTGGTTTGAAATAAAGTTAGCATTGTCATTCATACTGGATCTCTCACGCTTTAATTGATGTTTGTGTTAGTGCAGATTTGAGAACAATGTTGAAGAGGTTGGAATCAGATCAATATTATATTACTTTCAAGATGTTTGTCACTGATGCCAAGAAGATCTTTACCAATGTGAAAATATACAACTCGCCTGAAACCATCTATTCTTAATGTGCAAATAGGTGAGAACATAGTACACTAACACGAATCCCGAGACAAAGGGTCCCAAAACACTCTGTGGTGGTACAGAGCATAACAGAGGGTGTGAATAGCCAAATAACTAAATTTGACCTGTTCCCGCCTCTGCTACAGTACCCGCTAGCTCCGCCTTCTTCTCCAGCGCGACAGCGGCTGTCTCGCGGCCTGTTCTTCGCTCGCGACCGTCCTCGACCTCCAAATGATTCTGAAACCTGAAAAATAGATAGAAGGTGAGGAAACAATCGAGAGAGATGCGAAAATAAACAGAGAGAAATCGGGAGGGGACTCCCTGTTTTCTCTTCCTGTCGCGATGGTGGTGCGCCGCGGTAAGGCCTTTCTGTGGTGGTTGTTCGGTGGCGGAGAGATGGTAAGGGGCCTGGATGAAGAGAGGACAGAGAGGAGAGAAGGACGCAGGGTCTGGCTCTATCGTGAGGCGAAACAGAGCCGCGGTGAGTCTCTGTTTCACGATGGTTGTGGCGCGGTGCGGCTCTGTTTCACGAGGCGTGGTGGTGGTGCTCGTGCGGAGGTAGTGGCGGTCGTGTGGACAGGGGAGAGGAGAAGAGACGGTGATGGTGGAAAGTTGACGTGAAACAGGGTTGTCACACCCCTGTTTCACGGTGGTGGCGGTTGTGCTGTCTGGAGGTGGAGGTGGTGCTAGGGTGATGGTGGTGGCGAGGTGGTGATTGCTGAGTGAGTGGTGATGGTGGATAGGTGGTGATGGTCACCTTGTGAGAATCACCTTTGAGAGAGGAGCTCACGGAAATCTCCTTTGAGGAAGAGGTTTTGATTTTTTTCTAATTCTCTTCTTTTCCCTTCTCTTCCTCCCTCTCTTTTTCCACCCTATTATCTTCTATTTATAGAAACTTATCAAGATGAATAGGGATGAAATGAGGGAATGATTCATCAATGAGGGTAGGAGAAGGATTGGGCTTGGCATTGGGTTTGGGTTTAGGTTATGGATTGGGTTTAGGTTATGAATTAGGTTTTGGGTTTAGGTTATGAATTAGGTTTCGGGTTTAGGTTTGTGACTGCTTTATACCACCGTTGAAATCGACTAATTGTCGTTCCTTAACTTGTCGCCTTAATATGATTTCATCGTTTAGGCTCAAATTCCTACAAGGACATGAAAACGAAATAATTACTATAAAATATAATAATCGAAACACTAACATGTATAAATTAAGGGATATATTATGTAATAATTATGTGAATATCAGAACCCTACGTCTCCTGATTCATATATCTCCTGATTTGCATAGGTTAGAAAATACCTTTTGGAGTAAAGTTCAATCTTGCAGCAGAATTCGTAGTAATATGTG
This sequence comes from Berberis thunbergii, assembly GCA_003290165.1. Classification (NCBI taxonomy): domain Eukaryota; kingdom Viridiplantae; phylum Streptophyta; class Magnoliopsida; order Ranunculales; family Berberidaceae; genus Berberis; species Berberis thunbergii. The sequence continues at coordinate 28,973 of QNQO01009805.1, forward strand.
TAATGTTTGATTGGTTTTATGTAAGAGCTGAACATGCGACAGTGAATTGTTCCTACCTGTCGGCAACAGTATTAGACATTTAGCTTGAGACATGACTACTAATGGCGCCCTTTCTGTTATCAATAAAATATTGTACTTCAGCAGATCTGATATGCTTCCTAACTTACTCGAGGAAACAAACATTTCAAGGTAAAGAAGAAAATTTCCCTCAGCTTTTTAAACATCAACAAGCTTGAACCAAGCTAATTTCATTTGCCATGTCACAGTTTTCTTGCTGGGTATGCCGTGTGGGTCATTTTCCTCGGGTTGATTGCTACTGCAATTGGAGGGTATGCCGTGTACAAGTACAGAATCAGGGTATGCTTTTTTGTTTGCTTTCTTTTCTTGTTATTATTGCTTAAGTATGTTTTTGTAGAGAAATTCATTTTTATGACGAATGAACTAATTTCCCCTGATTTTCCCGATGTGAGAGAACACCGAATATTTAACTTGAAAGGGGTTGAAAATGAGCATGTCTATATTTTCACACGTTAGATAGAATTTAAGTTGGTCTTCGGACCTAAGTTTGGAAAACACAAACCTCTTTGACAAATGATGTGGTTAAAAAAAAGAGTTGCTTTCTTATAGTAGATTTTATGTGTATACAAATTCCCACTGGCGTATTTTACATTTGGACAATTATTGCATTGGTCAACGCAAATTCATCCATAAATGTTCTCTTTCTATCTTGTTTATCAAGCCTGTAAAGTCCTGCAGGCTCAAGCTCAGTCTCAGTTAGGCCTACATAGTGTCAGAGAAGTCGTTCACCATTTTCATACCATTTCAAAATAAGAGGCTGCCAAGTTTTAATCACAAATGATCTATAAATGACTTCTAAGCAAGTTCTATAACTAGTTACCTATTGTTCTAAGGTCTGCCTGGTATTAAAATTGGTAGGATTTCATGAAGTTTGGATGCTGCATGTTCTAAGGTCTGCATGTTCTAATGTTCATCCTATTGTTAAGCATTTCAAGTTGTTGTCTGTATAGTGTATACAGTACAGATATGCTGATTTTTTAAGTATATGATGCCTGTAATGCTTCCATTTATCCCTTCTAGTTCCAGCTATGTTGATTTTTAAGTAGTTTTGAATGGAAATAAGTATATGCTACCTGGTCTTTGTTAGTTTCCTTTCAAATTTTTTTTGTTTTTTTGACAAAGTAAGTTTTGTTGTCAGGATGGTAGAAACTCCAATATTGGATACTTGTCCTAAAAAGTCGCATTTTCTTTGTGCATTCAGGTTGAAACTGTTGCCCAGTTTGGTGTTGTACTACAAAAGCTGCTCTTGCAAGGTATTGCTGGTGTTTTTTGTTCATTTGTTTAAGATTATGAACTTCGAGTATCCTAGTCCTAACAGAATTTCTCATGCAGGTCTTGATATTACGATTCTTGGATCCAATGATTTCTATTCATACCAGAATCAGGTACCTTTACATTCTCTTCAAATATTCTACCTATCATGTGGTTAGTTGAAGTGATAAATTTTGAGCATTAATCTAGCCTTTTAGTTTCTTCACTTCAGCTGTCTCATGTAAAACATGCCCTGAGGATACTGAAGTTTGATTACTTTATCTAGAATGTGTTTTTTTCCTCTTCTTCTGACTTTTTTTTTGTTCAGCATAATAAGAATGGAATTGAGTAACCAATTAGAATGGATACTTCAGTTAGCTCTTATGTCATGAATCAAACCAGTAAATACGATCATGCAATATTCTTCTGTCAGATTCTAGGGCTTTATTTCATTAGTTGTATATGTCGGTGACTTAGTTGTTACCGAGGTATGTAAGAATATCCATACAAAGGGTTTGGTTCCTCTCGAGCACTTTTTGGGTATAGAAGTATGAGATTCAACCATGAGAATAAATTTCTGACTAAGAAAGTAAAGCATATACTCAAATCTATGAAAATTGGGAGGATTGCTAAAGTTGGTATGGAACTATGGAAGTAAATTGAATAAGAAACAAGCAACACTCGACTTCTTCTACTCATGCATTTAAGTTCTCCTAAGAGAACATTTTGAACTTACCTACAGGAAGTTACATCTGACACCATTCTATACTTGGGAGGACTGCACATGAATCCATTCAACGGTAATGGGATTGCAACGTAACAAGTTTGCTTGCCTATCCTCAAGTCTAATCTAGTACAAAGAAGAAACCCATAGGAAGACGCACATCTTCTAATGTCACCGTAGCAGTTTTCTTGATCAGAACTACTAACTGGATCGTATTTGTTTAGTTTGTTTGGTTTTTTCATTTTTTCTGGTAGAAAAACCCAGCATAAGGAATGCATAGATATGTTAGGCATGTCACTGAAAAATCTCAACTATATCCATAATTTTCTCAAAAAGTGACTTCACCAAAGAATAACACCCAATTCAACAAACATACTTCAGAGCAATTACCAAACGGACGTGTAACCACTGCTAAAAACAAAACCAAACAAGTTGCTGCTGAAACAAAACCTGATAGGGCTGCTGCTAAAATAGAGCAATTACCTACTACTGCAAACAGAAGGAAAAAAAAAACCAAAAGGCCCTGAAACTGCCCCTCTTTGTTCTTCGTTCCTTGAATATTTATGTCATAATGATTGTTATGAAAATTTTCACATTCTAATATTAGCTTGATATCATTAACTATTTGCTAAGTTTCATGTAAGTGACATATCGAATAAAGTTTGATTATGAATAGGAAGAAATATAAAATATAAAAGAGAAAAAACCAAAAGGGAAAAGAAAAACAGAATTGTCGCACAGTGGTGCGTATTGTTTCTCATCAGCTTGAATCCGAAATTTTCCTTGTCAAATATGTGTTCATTCAGAACAGAATGGTTATATGGTATCTCTTTGGATATTCCTAAATCTACTATTTTTAGATTTTAGAAGCTGTGCTGTGCCATATGGTACACATATACATGCACAGGAACAGGTTGCCTTCTGGTCTATTTGCAACATGGTGCTCACTCTCTTTATCCTTCTGTATTTGCAGCAAAATAAACAGATTTTGATTGATGATGTTGTCCATGCTGTAAATGAGGACTATGCTGAGATGGCAAATGATTTCACCAGACTTGGTTTCCTTGCTAGTGGATCGGATGTAGCTCCCATAGTTCCAACTTTAGAAGCTATCTGGCAGAACTCATCTGGAAAAGGACTAGCAGATTTTAATTTTCGCAGTGTTACTGGCATAACCCACCTTTTTTGCATGATGTTAACGACAACCGTTGGATCTATTGGCATCTAGTAACCTAGGCAACTGATTGGCCTAACATGGAGGTGTTTTGAAAGGGACATCACCCAGTTGTATTAGGAATAATTATGTATTTGATTAAGTGATCATGTTGGAGGTTTGGAGCAATCACGATGACCAATTGCTTGTAATATGTTGAATTATTATTGATAATTAATTTGTTTAATTCAGGCTGAATTAGAGCTGAATTGGTTCATCCAATTCATGATTCTTTTGTCTCATTTGTGTGGACTATGTGTAAGGTTTATTTGTTCAACAAGCCGCAAAGAGGCCTAAGATCAACAAACAATTACAAGATACAAGAACTGCATTGGCTTAACACCGTGACCAAAAAAAAAATTTGCCACGGCTTAAAACCGTGGCTAATGTTTGCAGCGGCTAAAAACCGTGGCTACCTTGCCACGGCTTATAACCGTGGTTAGTACTGGCCACGGCTTAAAACCATTGCTAAAGCTGTTGCAACGGTTTAGAACCGTGGTTAACTTGCAACGGTTTTAAGCCGTTGCTACTCCTGGCCACGGCTTAGAACCGTTGCTAAGATTGTTGCAACGGTTTATAACCGTGGCTAAATCATCAACTGTCCTCGAGTTAAAACTGTTGCTAATATTTTAGCCACGGTTTTTAGCCGTTACTAGGGATTTAGCGACGCCTCTACAGCCCACAGTTCTAAGCCGTGCCAATGGGTTACCCCCACGGTTTAAAGCCGTTGCTAATGGCCATTTTTGGTGTAGTGTTCTCCTACTAAGTCAGAATAAATATATGTTCAAACCCTCTCTTTAAAATTCAAGGTGGAAGTTTTTGCACAAATCTCGACAATCACTTGTTCTGATGTTAAACTTCCAACCACTACATCAATAAAGACATAAATAAATAATTGAATGAACAATTAACATATTGTATAATTAACTTTTGTAAAGTTAAATATTTATTAAATATATTTTGATAGTTGGCGGCGGGGAGGGAGAGGGGTGGAGCAGCTGCCTCCCGCCCCGTAGATATGCCCCTGGTTGTTTTGCCAATTCATTATTCATCAAATCAATAATACACATGGGTTAAAATAGAAAAGTTTCATGTGAATTGATAGTCACATAATTATTACATAATATACCCCTTAATTTATACATGTTAGTGTTTCGATTATTATATTTTATAGTAATTATTTCGTTTTCATATCTTTGTAGGAATTTGAGCGTAAACGATGAAATCAGATTAAAGCGGCAAGTTAAGGAACGACAATTAGTCGATTCCAATGGTGGTATAAAGCAATCACAAAACCTAAACCTAAACCTAATTCATACCCTAAACCCGAAACCTAATTCATACCCTAAAACCAATTCATACCCTAAAACCAAACCCAAACCTAATCCTTCTCCTACCCTCATTGTTGAATCATTCCCTAATTCCATCCCTATTCATCTTGATTATTCTTTATAAATAGAAGAGGATAGGGTAAGAATGGGGAGAGGAGGAAGAGAAGGGAAAAGAAGATAACTAGAAATCAAAACCTCTTCCTCAATGGAGATTTCCTCAAAGGAGCTCCTCTCTCAAAAGTGATTCACAATCACCCTCACCACTCATCCATCTCTCACTCACTCCACTCACTCAGCACACAATCTCCTCGCCACCACCGAGCACCACCACCAATTCCGCCACCGTCCTAGCGCCACCCACCGCGAAACAGGGGCGTGACAACCCTGTTTCGCGTCCAACTTTCACTTTGCCACCACCCTCGGCCCCTCTCCCCTGTCCACGCACCATCACCACCTCGCCACCACCATCACCCTAGCACCACCTCCACCGCCAACATCACAACCGCCATCGTCACCACCGTGAAACAGGGGTGTGACAACCCTGTTTCACGTCAACTTTCCACCATCACCGCAATATCCCTCTCCCTGTCCCCATCCTTCACGGCCAACATCACAAGGCGGACAGAACAGACTCGACCGCCGCGACAGAGCCACCCCAACCACGCCGCGAAACAGAGTCGCACCGCGACTCTGTTCCGCCTCGCTGCAGACCGTCCTCCTTTCCTCTCTGTCCTCTCTTCGTCCAGGCGTCCTTAACGTCTCTCCACCACCGTCCAACCACCACAGAACACCTCGTCCACGCGCACAACCATCGCTGAAATAGGAAGCGAAACAGGGGAGCATCGCTCGCTTATCTCTCTTTGTTTTTACTGTTTTCTTGGTGTTTCCTCACGTTTTCTCATCTTTTTCAGGTTTTGGAAGCATTTGGAGGTCGAGGGGACTCGCGAGGAGCGAGAACGAGGCCGCGAACATCTGCTGTCGCGCTGGAGAAGACGAGCGGCTACTGTAGCGCCACTGTAGCGCCACTGTAGCAGAGGCGGGAAGGGTTATTTCGGTTATTCGGCTATTCACACCCCCGGTTTTGCTCTGTACCACCATAGAGTGCTTTTGGCCAGTTTTCTCGGGATTCGCGTCCGTGCAGAGATGATTTCCACCTCCATTGACGTTGTGCCCACCGCCACCATGACCAGCTAAACCATTCGCCAAGGCTACGATGAAACCACGGGATTTCCTAGAGTTTGTGTATTTAAATTTATTATTTTCTTTATGCTTGAACGTTAAACACATTTGATTTATGATTTTTAATAAATTGCTTTCACCGATTATATCCTGATTAATTATCTAGACTAGTCGGTAGTTAGAAGTACCCTTTGTTGAAATTCAAAAGTCTGATTTAATCAATTAATCTGAATCTGTGATTGTGTGTGCCGTAAGAAGACACACAATGCTAGGGATTAGGATTAGTTAAAATAAACCTGTGATTGTGTGTGCTGTAAGAAGACACGCAATTCTAGGGGTTTATACCTATGCTTAAATCAATTGTGAACTTAGATTAATCTTTAGGTTAGTCATGTTAAATCTTGAAAACAATATCTTTGATTACACAAATCTCAAAGAACCTGTGGTGGATTCAATGCCTTGGTTTCCTTTTTCATATTATTTAAAACTTTTTATTTTGTTTTTAATTTGATTTTTAGTTTAGATTTAAAAATGTTGTAACCCCCTTTCCTATAAATTAGTTTAATTAAATTCTAAAATTTCAATTGCATCCACCTTCCTCGTGGGATCGACCCGTACTTGCCGTTGTCTACCAGTTAGGCACTGTGCACTTGCGGTTATTACAAGTGGGTTAAATTAACCTGTTAATTTAGGTTAGTTAAATCCGCATCATGAATGCTAAAATGTAAAGATTGACCAACATTTCTATATCAAGCAAAAGTCACAAGTCCTTCTACAACTAAAATCCTCATTCATTAACAAATAAAAGAAGAAACACAATGTACCATAGTAGAGAAGGGGAGACTAAAACACAAGAAGAATCAAATAAGTTGGTTGATGGTGGTGATGTGAGTGAGAGATTGGGTGGAGGAGATGAGAGGTTGCAACAAAAACAATGGAAAATGTTGGGGTGGGAAGAAAAGTGAGTTACGTTATTTTAATAATAAAAATTAAATATAGACCATTGATTTGGTTTATTAAGATTTAAGTAGAATACCTGCAAAGCATTTGCAAGGATAAGTTAGTCTTTTAAAAAACTATTGATGAGTCTAGGTGGTCAGCATAGTTGAACACAAAGTCACGGGGTTAGACTAAAATACAAAACTAATACGATAACATTTGGGGCCAAATAGGAATAATAATGAACTATAGAGGGCCAAAAGAGAAATGATCCTTAAAATTCAGCAAGCTCAGATTGGGTTCACTATTAAAATTTAGCAATCCCATATTGGGTTTCACCATTATAATTCAACAAAGCCTGGATTGGGATTCATTATTAAAATTCAGTAAGGCTCAGATTGGGTTTCACAGTAAAAATTCAGTAAGCCCATATTAGGTTCATTATTAAAATTCAGGAAGCCCAGATTGAGGTCACTATTAAAACCTAATGATATTCCTACAATCAAACATGAGATACATGTCTATCCAACTAATCGTATGTGTTGGAAGTGATTTAAAACAACGAAAAATGACTTTTAAGGCCTACTTTTTTTACAAAATAGACAATTTAGATACCGTAGTTGATGTAATGACTAATGTGTGCCTAATTTTATACTTTTATGACCAATAACGACTCTTTCATTAACCCAGGTTAACTCATAAAATTATATGACATATTTACCCTTCCTAAACAAATATAAAACCTAATTTTATACTTTTATGACCAATAAAGACTTTTTTTTTGTTATTTTTACTTCCCCCCCCCCCCCCCCCCCCCTCTTACCCTCTTATTATTTGTAGACAACAGATGGCTCAAGTAATGTCTTTAACTGCAGTTGAGCAATTATTTATGTTATTTGTTAGCTATAAATGACTGCATTAATATTTCATGTTAGCATTTTTTTTAATCATGAATGTTTTTCACTGTGAATGTGCTTGTATTTGACCGGCCGTGAAGGTGTATCTAAGTTTGACTAGCATTTTTTTTTTTGTTTCAATTAATGGTTGTTTCAATTATCTGTCACTATTAGTTTATATGAAATTATCTTATTCAATATTGTTTCTCATTTTAACTATGAGGCTATGATCATGCTATGTGGTAGATAGCTTGTGACTAAATAGAGACAGAGAATAAAATTTATTACTTTACACGTACCCATACATTGAAGAATAGGAAATCAAATATCGATTGTGGGAAGATTGATTATTAACTACATTATAGAATAAAAAGCAATGATAACTAAAACCAAATTTTTTATCATCATCAAGAAAGGTAAATCACAGCTACCTGTAAACTTTTCTAATCAAATTTATGACATTGATTTTATTAACTAATTAAAATTAAATTTGTATTCATCATTAACTACATTATGAAAAGTTTACCAAACCTTAGCATAATAATTTGATTAACTTGTCGGTCAATGAAAACTTATAAAAAATTATAATTGGTTGGTCATAATTAGAATCATTAATATCGATACCTACCAACAGCATGGGGTGGGAGGGGTTCAGGGTAAAAAAAAGTAAAATAAAAGTTAGAATCATTAATAAAATAATCATTGTTGGTAATAAAAGTATAAATTAGGTTTTTTTAAAATGGTCGAGATGTCCTATTACTTTATTAGTTAACCTTGGTTAATAAAAAAAAAATCATTATTGGTCATAAAAGTTTAAAAGTAGGCACAAATTAGTTATTTCATCAATTATGATATCTAAATGATCTATTTTGTGAAGAAATTAGTCTTAAAAGTCATTTTTCGTTAAAACAGTATGTGCTATAGGAATCACATGCACTAAGAACAGAAAGAAAATAGTGGAATATGGTACGACTCCATTGTTTTGTGGCCATAAATTCTTTGAAAACACTACGAACTTGCAAATTAATTAACCAAATATGTATTCTACAACTCTTAAACTAAACATCATAGATGGTATAACAAGAACACCAATAACAATACAAAATAGGGAAATATTGAAGATCAAAGTGCAATCAAAATCGATCGAGTGAGACTAAATATTAGAGTTTTACTCACCTTATATATAAACTTCTCTTCTTTACCTAGGTTTTTTCTCCCTTTTGTTTTGTGTATCAAAGAGGTGGTTAGATATTTCATACTTTTTTTTTATAAGATTCTAATTAGGGTTTCTTAATTTTTGTTAAACACACTCACTTTCAATTGTTTTAACATCAACAAATAAAATAATAATTTACATAATACATGTAGTTATATATAATATTTATATTTAAATAAGAAAGCTGGTATTACATCCATCCCTTTCATCTATTTGGTATAGATAGATACTTGTATAATTAAGATTAAATAACCAATAAGAGTGGACGAATTCGCCTAAAAACTAAGTCTGCCAGTTTCTTTCTTAATTGTCAAGTCATGCTTATGATCATCAAACCTAGCAGAATTTGTAACTTCTATTAAGTGATTGATCCGATATATACAAATAAGAAAAAGTATAACAATTATACTCAGTAAGGTTTGATAGTCACTTTTGAGTCAAGTTTTAATTTTTTTATGTTTCTACCCTTTCTATAGATGATGCTTGTGGCTGTGTTTTAAAAAGAATGGACAAAAAGTGTTAACAAAAAAAAAAAAATCAAAACTTGATCCAAAGTGACTACCAAACCTGGCTGCATAGACTTACTCCAAAAAGTATAATCATGTTAATTAATTTGACACCTGCTACCATATCCAATAGTTGAGTTAGCTCGTCGATGCTAGTATGATCTAATTTTGATAAACAAATAAAAAAATCTAGAAAGCCAGACCCGCACAGTCAGGCCAGCTCAATACCATCCATCATCATAGAGATGCTGAAAATGACTCAATCTCTAAGATGATGGATGGTATTGGGCTGGCCTGACTCTCTAGAAAAGTTGTAAACAAATTTTACATCTTCTGATAAAAAATTTGTTTTACACGATGATATATTATTACAAAAATTCTAGGGGGCGAGGGATGGGTGTGACCACCCATCCGCTTCAAGATGTGCAACTCTATCTTGAAATGCGCAGAGTTGCTCAACTCGAAGCGGATAGATGGTTACACCCATCCCTTGCTCCTTCCCTCGCCCCCTAGAAGGGCTCATATTATTATAGGGGTTTTGATGGTATATTCCTGTTGCCTAACTATTTCATTGAATAGAAGGAAGAGAAGAAAAAGGTAAACAAAAGGAAAGGTGCAAATATGTTGGTCTTACCAGGAGGATTCTCTCAACCCTTGCCCATATGGATGGTGATTATACAAATCCAGTCTTACGCATCTTGTTGATTGATTACTTTCTTTAACAAATATTCTAGAGATGAAGCCTCAATCTTTGACAAAACTTGGCCATCCCATTTCGCCCAATATATTGTTCTCCTCCTCTTTTAATTTTTATAAGCTAGTGGCAGAAAAGTCATAAACTGACCAAAATGAAAAAGAAAAAATAACTTCTAAGAGGATCCGCACCACCCACATGTCGCTTGATCTTACATAGGAAGACCATGAGGATAATATTCAAGAAAATGATGGTGTAAATATTCTTGATGGCGTTTGAAAACGTCGGCTTCGCCCTTTCTCAATCTTGGTCGATTCGATTACAAGGAAACTGTGGACTACTTGTGTTACTGTTACTGCCAGTCCAAACAAGTTTGGAAAGGAAGATGATGAGAGTGAGAATCTGATTAACATTTTATTTATCCATACAAAGTCCAAACTGCTTTACACCACACGTCCAGATAAATAATCTACTTGCTAATGTGTTATAGTTTTGATTCTTAGATTCTTGACTTGTATCAGAGCCATTATTCTTTTTCACCGGGGAAATAGTGGTGAGTCCTAGGTGTCGTTGGTAAACTGTTGATAACATTGGTAAGTCTGTAAAAGTATGTTGGTCAGCCGTTTTGAACCCTGAATAAGTCGCCATGGTGAGCGCAGTCTGAGAGGGTGAGGTGGTCTCATACCGGTGTTTCAGTTGTAGGTGTTCCAGGCACAGTGTTTCTGTTTTAACGCCCAAAGATTTTGAAAATGTCTTTTTATCAAGACTTTCTCGCTCTTCGAGCTCTAGGACAAGCAATCCAAATTTACAAAACAAGATGGAATGTAGAATTCCAAAAGTAGAAAAAGATTTACAAAACTAATCTATTCCAGCCATCCCATACAAAAAAATATATGAAGTTTCTCAATCAATTTTCTCTCAAAAAACTGAAGATCTAATTGACATAGTCGAACAGACTGTGCCTCTCAATGGATCTTTAGATTCAAAACATTTGTTTTCAGCTCAATCACTTGACTATTTACTTAGTCAAGATTACAAGTACATCCATATCGGTTTGATCCAAATCGGTCTCAAATCTCTTACAAGAACAGGGTTAGATGCATGTGCCTTAATTGCACTTCGTGATTGTAGACACAATAGGTTTCACGATTCTCTGCTTGGGATCGCAGAGTCAACTCTGTCATCGAGTCCAGTTGATTTTAACTGCTACCCCCAATTTCTCAGTGTCTCTTAAGGATCCAAACGTCCATGAGACATTGACTCTCAATATTCAAACCTCTGGCTATGATATGCTTGAAGGTTTTAAACCCTTAGCTCTTATTTACAAGATTATCTTTAAAGCTATGAAGACTCAGTTAAGCCCAAAAGCTTTACAAGAATCTGAAAAAGGATACACAATCCTTTTTCAAGCTAATAAGGAGAAAACCAATGTAATTGTCCCAAAGACAATTCAATGGAATCAAGTCACTTTTCCAGATGTTTGGAAGGTCCAGAGTGCTGATGTACCTAGAAAACCTCCTTCTAGTCACCTCGATCATGTTTTCACTCTCCCTGATGGGTCAGTAGAACTTCGATTCTCTGAAGCCAGAGTCACAAGACTCAACCCGTCAGATTTTCACTCAGGACGTAGATCTGAAGCCTCTTTCAGAACTGCTCCTACTCATGTCACCAAAGCAGCTACACCAGATGTTCTACCACATCTTGATCTTGCTAATACTCGGCCTAATCCGCAGATACCTCAACCAATTTATCATCTTCCTACTGAGCAGGAGTTTGATCAAGAACAACAATCCCCAACACAATCATAAATGAATTTTCCACCTCAAACTAATTCATTACATATGTCTGCCTAAACCTTTTCAACTTTATAAGAAAAAGATTCAAACAGATTTTATGTCAGAAAAAATAAGCTAAGACGTCAAAAGTTTTATGCTCAAACAACTGAATCTCAGATAACTGATTTAGGAAAGAAATTTTATGAATGTTGTGAAGACCTTAAAGAAAATCTACTATTCCTAGATTGGTACTTTAATGTTCATCTTCAAAATATTTATGTTCTCAATATTTCTTCCAAAAACTGGAACTTTACTGAGACTCAACCAATCAATTCAATATTGCCCCTTCTTAGTGAATTCACTTTCGCTACTAAGGCACAAGATCTTATTGCTTCTCCTTTGAAAGACTCTGCATCTGAAAGTCAAGCCAAAGGAATAAGCAAAACTATTCAACATAATAATTATACCAATATTTTTCTCCATGAACATGGCGATAAATTGGTACAAGATCAATTATTACAAAATGCTCTTAAAGACAAGAGAATTCAAGAAAAGCATACTAAAGAATCTAAGAAAGCCACGTACTTTCAACCCACTTCAGTAGCTCCAAATGTGTTTACAACCTCACATCAAATTATCAAGGATATTGGTGCTAAGCTTGAAGCATTAAAACTTGATATCAAACTCCATATCAACACACTATCTAATCCAGATATGTCTGTTGAATCTGATATAAGTGCAGATTTTGATCCTATGGCTGAATTGAATAAATTAAATTTTATTCAATATCAGATCAATCCCATAAAACATGCTCGCAAAGCACAAGCTTATGGCAAGCATCAAAATCCACTTCCTAAAACCAGAAATTATTATCCTCGCCCTTCATTTCCTGATATGCAGTATGAAGAACGTGGATTACAAACCTTTGGCTCATTTTCTACAACTAATCTCTATATTTGGAATATATATGGTTTATATGAAGAAAGTATCATTGAAGTAACCGAAGAAATGGTCATGCTTGCCTCTACTCATCGGAGCGAAGGCAAAGATGATAAATCTATTGCCTAGGTTATCATCGCTGGCTTTTCTGGATTAATCAAAGGATGGTGGGATAATTATCTTACCATAGGAGAACAATTAGCAATTATTCAAGCAGTTAAGGTTGGTCCTGACGGTCAACCTATGAAATCTGGACAAGGTTTCCTAATTCCCAATTCTGTAATTACTCTAATTGTTAGTATTCTTAAACACTTTATTGGGGATCCAGGTGAATTCCAAGGTAAATCGAAAGATTTACTTATGGTTCATAAATGCCTTACACTGAGTCATTTCAGATGGTATAAGGACATTTCCTCAAAAAATTTATGCAACAATCTGAAGCAAGTAATCCATTTTGGAAACGAAAGTTTCTTTCTGGTCTACCTGCTATCTTTGCAGAAACAGTTAGGAATAAATTTCAAGATCAATACCAAGGAGATATTCCATATGACCGCCTTACATATGGAGATTTAATCTCTTTTATTAATAAATGTGCTCTGCAGTTATGTAATGATCTTCGACTTAAACATCAGCTTAAGAAACAGCATATAACAGGGCCCAAAGAACTTGGTGATTTCTGTCAACAATATGGATTTGAAGATTTTAGATTACCCCAATCTAAGTCCAAACAATTGTACAGATCTCATCCAGCCCGTCAGTACAAGTCCAAGAGACCTTATGGACCTCTACTCCCAAAGGACTTGAAGAAGTACTACAGTAAGCCCAAGAGGCATGAGACTCATAAGCCCAAGCCTGAACATTTTAAAAAACCTTATAAGTCCAACCCAAATTCAAAGTCTGTTTGTTTTAAGTGTGGACGACCAGGCCATTATGCAAAGTCCTGCAGAACGGCTCAAAAGATTCATGTTTTACAAGCTCCTGAAGATATTAAGAATATGTTTCTTAATGTTTTAATGGACTCTGAAGCTGATTCTTCGGATGAAGAGTTTCAAATCATGAATATCAATCGCTTTTCATCTGACTCGGATATCTCTTATGATCCTGATGATAGTGTTCAAGCATGTCATTGTAACAACATACATTGTTCTCATAAAACAATTAATATGTTGTCTAACAAGAAACAATCTAGCATTCTATTAGACGTTGTTGACAAAATTGAAGATCCAAGTCTAAAAACTGAATATCTTCAACATATAAAGAATTCATTAACTTCTTTTTCGCATGTTCCTGAGGTCGTTCAACCTTTTTATAGTCACAAAGAAGTTATAGATAGATTTAAATCTACAACTTCCCATCCGGTCAGTATTTTTGGCCTTCAACATGAAGTAAATAATATCAAGAAAGATATTGCTTTACTCAAACAATCTCAACTGTATTTAGATCTCAAGGTCCATAATCTTCATACAGTTCCCCAAGCTCCAGAAGCTTCGTCTTCTGAACCTCCTGTTCTTCCAGAAGAACCTTCCCCTCAATTCCTTTGCAACATAAAGCAAAGCATTTCTCATCAGGTGACAATTCAGAAATGGTTTGTCTCTGTTGACCTTTTCATCAAGAAAGAAATCTTAATTTCCACCCTTGCCCTAATAGACTCAGGAGCCGATATGAATTGCATCCAAGAAGGTATTGTCCCAGCACAATACTTTACTTTCACAACTCAAAAATTATACACCACAGATAATTCTGAGTTACAAATTAAATACAAACTTACAAATGCTCATATTTGTAAAGATAAGGTCTGTATTAAACAACATTTTCTCCTTGTTAAAAACATGTCACAGAAAATGATTCTTGGTACTCCTTTTATATCTGCAATCTCTCCGTTTACAGTTTCTAAAGATAGTATTAAGGCTACTTATTTAGGAACTGATGTTGAATTTAAATTCCTGTTCAAACCTGAGATTTTTGAAGTTAATCAAATGAATCAAAAGGCTTCATTTCTTAATTTCCTATCTCAAAAGCAACAACATTTAAATTCTCTGAAACAAGAAATTGCATATAAAAGAATTGATGAACAAATACAAGACCCTAAATTACAATATCAAATTATCCAATATCAAGAACATCTGAAACAGGAATTATGCTCCAATCTTCCTAATGCGTTTTGGCATAGGAAACAACACTGAGTTTATCTTCCTTATGAACCAGATTTCAATGAAAGCAAAATTCCCACGAAAGCTAGACCAATCCAAATGAATTCTGAGCTTATGGAATATTGCAAACACGAAATTCAACAATTGCTAAATAAAAACCTCATTCGCCACTCCAAATCTCCTTGGAGTTGTTCAGTTTTTTATGTTCAAAAAGCTGCTGAACTTGAGCGTGGTAGTCCTCGTCTAGTCATCAACTACATTAGATATCCCATTCCTCATCAACGTGATCTTCTCAAGATATTACACTCAGCTTGTGTCTTCTCTAAGTTTGATCTCAAGTCTGGATTTTGGCAAATTCAGATCCATCCCAAGGATAGGTATAAAACTGCCTTCAATGTTCCATTTGGCCATTACGAATGGAATGTAATGCCCTTTGGTCTTAAAAATGCACCAAGTGAATTTCAGAATATCATGAATGAAATTCTCTCTCCCTTTTCTCATTTTACAATCGTGTATATCGATGATATAATGGTCTTTTCCGAGTCAATTTCAGCCCATTGGAAACACTTGTATCAGTTTAAAAATTGTATTAAGAAAAATGGTTTGGTTCTATCCGCTACCAAAATTAATTTTTTTCAAACAAATGTTCGATTTTTAGGACATACTATATACCAGGGTATGATAACTCCTTTTTCAAGAGCAATTGATTTTGCAGATAAATTTTCTGATGAAATTCGAGACAAAAATCAATTACAACGATTTATTGGATCTTTGAATTATGTTACTGATTTCTATCAAGGCCTCCGTGTTTTACTAAAGCCCCTTTACAATAGGCTTAAAAAGCATCCCGGTCCATGGACTGAAGCCCATTCTCAAATAGTGTGCCAAGTCAAAGCCCAAGTCAAGAGTCTTCCTTGTTTAAGAATCTCAGATCCCAAGGCTTTCAAGATTGTAGAAACAGATGCGTCCAACCAAGGGTATGGTGATATCCTTAAACAACGTCTACCTGGTTCTACTTCAATCCAATTGGTCCGATACCATTATGGTATTTGGAAATTTGTACAGATCAATTCAACTGTAAAAAAAGAAGTTTTATCTATTGTTTTATGCATCATGAAATTTCAAGATGATTTAACAAATCAAAATTTTATTTTACGTGTTGATTGTAAATCAGCCAAAGAGATTTTAACTAAAGATGTTTTAAATCTCGTTTCCAAACAGATTTTCGCCAGATGGCAAGATTTGATTTCTGCATTCGATTTTGACATCGAGTATATAAAGGGAGCAGACAATTCTCTTGCTGACTTCCTCACAAGAGAATTTATCCAAAAATGAGTTCGCAGAGCTCATCTTCTTCGCAGGTTCCCTCTGCAAGACCTCAATTCAAGTCCCAATATGATATGCCGGCTTCTGCGACACAGCACAATCCTCCTTTTTCTTATGCAAGCACCCTTACCAATCATTTTCAGCCCCTCCAAGAAGCTGAACCAAGTTCTACAATGGCTTCATTTCAGAAGCCCCTCATCCATTCCAATCAGTATGTGACAAAGACTTGTCTCGAGCCTATCCTCATGCTCGAACCTAGTCTTTACTCTTTCAAGTAAGATACTCAAGCGATAGCCCGTCAGGTGTTCTCTTAACAGATGCTCTATGAAGAAGCTGATGGTCTCAAGAATCAAAGGTTCTTTGAGTTTATCCTCATCGACACAGATTCGGTGGTGATTACTCACAATATAGAGAAATCTAATACCCAGAAGATTTCTCACTCCAAGTGTCAGATTTTAAAAATTCTAACTGAAGCAGACTAGAAGCAACATCCAACCTCTCATAAGAAGTTTTCTGTTAACTTCCTGCCTCCTTCAATTATCAAGACTACAAGCATGCCTAGTCTCGAGCTTTTCTCGTTCCTTCTCAGAACTGTTTGCACTCCTGGTTTTTCTTTTTCTGCAAAAAGTTCAAACAACCTTCAATCCCTTTATGGTTTCAGCATAAATGGTGGAATCATTTTCGTGTTGAAGACGGGATTCTTCCTTCTCCTGTAAATGAAGGATGGTCCCTTTTCAAGTCCAAGTTTGAAGCTCCAGCTCCAGTTCCCCAACAAGTTCTGCTGCTATGGTTCTTCATCAAGTTCAATCTGACATGGATTTCCTGTTGGGATTTCTCTGTCTCTGCTCTCACTACAATTCATCATTCTGTTCAACCTCCTCTATGGTTCTGCCGACGATTCAAGATTAAATGGTGGTCGACCTTCGACCACAGTCATGCAACCAAAGATGGCGTCATCAGATTATTCTCTGGACATCCTATTCCAGCTGCACCTATCAAGCCATCTCCAGTTCCAAGTCAAGCAAATCTTCTTAAGGATCATATTAAGAAGCAACTCCGTGGCAAAGCCAACAAGAGCTCAACTCATCGAGACGCTCTCCATGATAGCTTCAGAAAACTCAAATGAGGAAGATGAAGCTACAGAGTCTTCCAGTGGACCCTCCAATGAGGATGACTGTTATGACATCTTTCCGCCATTTACGTCACCCTGACCCAATAATTATGGTATCTCTCCATAATTGCAAGCATCTGCCAACACTCGCCAGCAGACAAATTAGCTTTCGGCCACAATACCCGACAACTCTTTTCATTACTGTTTACAAAAGGACGCGTGAATCTACAGTTGATCCACTCATCCACAAATGTCAAAAGGTGAATAGTATTCTCCTTTCATGATTACAAGACGACATCTAGGAGGTAAGCCTCCAGTTCATCTCTTTCTAGAAACCTTATCGTTTCTAGGCTTCCGTTTCTGTCTTTAAATATAGCCTTCTGTCTTGAGGCTTACTCAGACGAATTTAGAACCCCAACTTGTTATGTAACCCTAAGAACTCTATCTCTGTAAGTTTTCCTCTCCTATCCAGTAAGTCTCCTGTACATTACATTTAATTTCAATAAAACCATATTATCTATTTCTGTTTTGTTTTTAAAACTTAGCTTTCGGTCTAATCTCTGATAAGATCTTACAGTGAATCTCTAAGTGTAAAACAGAAAATTGTCTTAGAGCTGTATCGATCGATTGATCTAGATCAAAGTTAAATTTTTAAGCATGTATTCATTTATCTTATTTGTATGCATTTGGTTGATTATACTCTTGCTTCTGTATATCTCTTTCTCACCTGTTATCTTCTTTCTTCTTGACTTGTAAGCTACTTTGCAGTAACATTCTACCAAAATCCTAGCCCGTTAAAGTTTTGGTCCTTCACAGTGATGTATTAAAATTGCAAAACATTAAAGGCATGTTTGGTTACCCCTTTGACCATTGTAATGTAATGACTATTACAATGGTCAACTACATTCCTTTGTTTGGTGAAACAAAAATTCATTGTAATGGTAATCTCCATTACAGATTTGGTTGTAATGGCCATTCCTACCTCCCCCCTATGAATGGCCATTACCATTCCCATTATAATGGTCAAAGTTACTTAATGATCATTTTTACCCTCCTCACCCTCCCCCATTTTAACTAAGTGAGGGTATTTTTGGAAATAAGTTTTACATTACCACCTTACCATTTTAAAAGTATACCAAACATACATATTCCCATTACCATTTCCATTTTCATTCCCATTACCATTACCATTATCATTCCTATTATCATTACCATTCCCATTCCATCGAGTAACCAAACGAGCCATAAGGTAAGGAATCATTCATTTTGGTACCTGACAAAGGAGGATATATATATATATATATATAGAAAAACTATTTGAAATAACAATATCTTATTCATTAGTCCCTTAAAGAAGAGATGATCATAAATAAAATAAATAAACACCTAAAACAAGAGTACCTTGAATTGATGGTCATTAATTACAATTGTTCATTAAACTGAGCTTGTCTACTCGGTGTGCAAATTCGCCATTACAAAAGTGACTTCGCTTTGAAACCAAGCCCGTGTATTTTCGACTAGTTCCCCAACAATAATTAACAAAAAAAAAAAAAAAAAAATGTCGGTGTTCATTGTCTTATAGAGTCGTGAAGGAATCTCCTCAACACTACACTTAATCTACACGACCCGGACTCGTCCACTATAATACATTTTTTATTTTCCCACAAATTATCAATATAAAATCTCATAAACTAAAAAACAATAATCAAATCCAGAAAGAAAGAATACGAACTAGTCAATGAGAAAGAAAAGAAAAAAAAAACAGGTGGCTCTGAATTGGAACTTGAGATCAAGCAAGACGAGATCAGAAGATGAGAGATTTCAAATGTTTGAAGAGCACCCAACCCCACCACACTCCACTTGACAACCACTTACTTGTCTGTCTTTCTTTCTTCTTTATTGACCGTATCTCTCTCTCTCTCTCTCTCTCTCTCCTCATCACAAACACAAACCCAAACCCCAAACCCAGCTGGAACAACTGGGTCTGTGTTGCATGTGTGCCACACGCGCACAACATAAATCTGATTTGCTATCTCCACCCCCTTCCTATATATACCACATCCCACTCCTAACTTCAGTTTCTGTTCACACACAAAAACATTTCATTTCTTCTATCTCAATTTCTATCCGAATAGAAGCAAGCAAACTCAATTCAAGAAAACTGAATTCAAGTATGGCAGACACAAAGGGGAGAAGCACCACCAAACCTAGATTTTCACCTTCGATGACAACGACGACAGTCGATAATCAACAACAAAAGGGCACAAGTCGGCTTCAGAAGCGCGCACCGGCGTCGATCCAAGTGGCGCCTGCCTCCAGTTTTGCTTCAGGATGGAAGGTGGCGATTCCTCTATTGTCACCGTTGGTACTCTCACCAACTTCACCACCACGAGGGTCAGATCGTACGGTGGAGAGTAAACGAGAGGAGTCTTCAAGACAGGACCACCGTCAGACTGAGAAGCCCAAGCCCAGTTTCAATACGTGGCAACATCCGGCTGGGCCGTTTCACTACGAGCCCGGCCCACCGATCTTTCCATCTTTTGTTCCTCGCTGTAGATAGAACTTCTGATTCTGATGGTTACCCTTAGATCAGTGATCTGATGTATGTAGATGCAGGTTTATTATCATGCATCAGCTGACCCATGTTCAATTGTTTTTTTGTTTTTGTTTTTTCATGGGTGGGTTGATTTATGTAATTATGCTATCTTCAAATTTAAGGTTAATCAGCTTTTTTTTGTGGCTTACTCAACTTTTTTTTTTTTTTTTTTATGTTTTTGTGGCTAATGATTATTTTTCTTCATTGAACTCTTTGTGTAGGAGAATGAACTTTTATTTGTTGACAATTTGGCAAACCATTGAGTGATACATTATTGATAGCTTATGTAGGTTTAGGGTTTAGCATATAATTTGTTTATCGACTTGGTTTAAACGAATAGGTATTGATCTTCGAGTTAGAGTTAGGAATGACAATGGCGTGAGTATGGATTTAGCATTTTGTAAATCTTGTATACACCCCAGTTGATACACTGTAAACACCAAACAACCCTTAACAAGAAGCAAGTAAATGCTTCAAGTTCATAATCAAATGCTAGTCATAATTATTTGTCTAGATTATATTTGAAAATAGAGAACAATATTGTTTGGTTAGCCTTTTTTTTTTTTTTTTTGAAATTAAATTAATTTTTCTTGTTATGCAGGTTTTCGTCGATCAAATTTACAAAACAATATCAATTTTTATATCTGTTTTTCGTGCAACCAAACAGAACCTTAGGTGTTATTAGCCTACCGAAGTTTTTCAAATATAAAGATTTTTAAAAGTGTGTGATAACAAACAAAATTACGAAGAAAACAAGCACTAGCTGTTGAGGTCTACAACATAACAACCCCAATAATTTGTGGAGAAAACAATTCAAGTTTGAAAGTCACCATTTCTAACCATTAGTTAGTTAAATTGAAGCAATGAACTAGTTAATTAAATAGAAAACAAGGATGTTGACTAATAATCGAAAATATTATACAATAATTATTCGCTAATCAACCTATTAAAGGGTGTTAGTTGGCCAAACTATATGGACTTTAGTTTTGGCATTTATAATTGCAAATCTGAGTCTTTGTCTTTGGTTGGACCTCTAGAACAAAATTAATCAAAACTATGTGGCTTGTATTGGTGGAATATTTATATGGATATGCTGCTTTGTGACCTAATCATCACGAGACATGGAACTAGAGGAGACTTGTTTAGTGAAAATTAATAAAAACCACACAACGGTGAATCAGTCTAAAAATCAGTGTTGATGAGCATGAACTTTATGACCACGTGCTTGGTCTCTAATAATGTCAGGGTTTGTCGTTTCGTTTAATTATTTGTGTTTTTTTGTCTAGAATAATGATTGGATTTAAAATTGATGAAGGGGAAGTGATAATGTGATTGATCTCATCTTGATATTTAGACTGATCAACCTCGATGAGTTGAATCATACGGGTTGTGATTATTCTAATCATTTCAACATATTTCTAATATCTTTTCTAGCTCGAGTTACCCATTAAGAGTGCAAATTCATGTGAGAATTTTATAAGGACCTCAAAGTCCTTAATAAATAAGGAGTCATACTCCTTGTTATAGTTGGCTTCCAATTTATTGGACAGCATAAGAGGACTTAAAGTCCTATAGAAATAAGGGCTTCAAAGTCTTTTTCTTTCTTTAAGATGCCATGCAATTGTGAATATTAAACAAACGAGCAACAATAAACATAACGTGTGCAAAGAGCTTACAACGCAGCGGCAACAACAACACAATGATCAACAGCAACACAACGACAATTGGCTGCAAATACAACGTGCAACGTAGCAGCAACACAACGTGAGTGCGACATGAAACGAGCCACGATAAGAGCATGAAATAGGCCGCGAGACCAGCGTGAAACGGTAGCCAAGTAGAATGATTAAAATCGGGTGGTTTCGAGTGTTCTTCATTTACGAGTTTCATCAAACTTTTGGTGTTATCATTTGCTTGAGATTGGATAATCTCAAGGATCGTTGCTTGACAACGTTGTAGTCTTCAAGTGTTTCCATATCAATAAAATTGTTACAGAGTCGTCGTCCATGGAGTAGGCAAAGTCTAACCATGTAAATCTCGGTGTCATATTTATTTTCTGCGTATTGTTTGTTGTTTGCTATTACTTGCATAGCGTTTTTAGCCATTCACTATCACCACCTAAGTCCCGGACTTGTGTTGGAATTATTTGCATTAACTGGTATTTACCTTACAAGTGGTATCAGAGCGCCAGTTGATTGGTGTTTGTGTTTTGAAGGTTTCAAATAAAATGGTTGAAATGTCTTCTTCATCGCGTGATAATGGTTGTGTGAAAGTCCATAGGTTCGATATTGTTCGATTTAATGGTATGAACAATTTTAAAAGATTCTAAGTATATTCAGGTTAGTTTGGATCGGATTGATGCACTAGATGAGAAAAAGAAGCCATCATCAGATAAGGCGACAGTTGAGGTTATCGAGAAGTGGAGTAAAATGGATAAGAATGCATGTAGTATGATTCGTTTGTGTCTCTCTCGCAATGTGGCTTACAACTTCGCTGATGAGATAACGGCTCAAGGTATTTGGGATAAGCTTCATGTTATGTATCTTCAGAATGATCAGATGAGTGTGATGTACCTACAGAAGAAGCTCTTTACTTTCAGGTTGCAGCGAGGTAAACTCATGACATGAATTTGAATGTTTATAGTCAGATTGTGATAGCTTGGGAGCTCAATTTGAAGATAGTCAAAAAACATTATTCTTGTTAATTTCTTTATTACCAGAATGGGAACCGTTTGTTGATCAGATGACGACATTGAAGAAAGAGAAATTTGTGTATAGTGATATGGTTCAAACTGTACTTGCAAAGGCTTTCAGAAAGATTGATTCAAATGAGGAGGTTCAAGTATATGGTCTTTCGGTGACAAGGGGAAGAAATTACAAAAGGAACAACTACAAAAAGAACCGGTCTAAATCAAAGGCAGTGAGATATGTCTAAGGTCGAATGGCACAAATGTAAACGCAAAGGCCATTACATAAGGCATTGTCAAGACTAGAAGGATAATCACAATAAGCAAGAGAATGAAAGTAAGGGCGTAGTGCATGTTGTTGAGACACCAGATGTGGTAGAGGATATTCTAATCGAGGGTGACTTAGCACATGCACTGATGGTAAATTCGTATGACGATTTGTATGACGGTTGGATGTTGGACATGGGAGCTTCGTATCATATATGTCCTGTAAGGGAATGGTTCAGCACTTATCGCGAGGTTAAGGGCAATTCAGTAAAAAATGGGTGACTCTTGGCCTTATAAGACAATAGGTGTTGGTACAAACAACTTTCAGTTGGCAGACGGGTCATGTAGACAACTTACCGAGGTACATCATGTTCCAACTCTTTCAAAGAAGTTGATTTCTCTTGAGGCGCTTGAAGCTTAGGGCTACAAGTATATTGGTGAGAATGAGTATTGCAGTGTTTATTTTGGTGACAAGTTGCTTATGATAGTTGTTAGGCATGCCAATTTGTATTTATTTCAAGGAAGTATAGTTAAAAGTGGAGCTGTGGTTTTTACAGTTGTTGATGAGGAAAGCTTGACGTGTACACAGTTATGGCACATGCGATTAGGGCATGTAGGTGAGAATGGACACAAAATTTTAAGCAAGTGGGACTTGCTTGGCAATGATAAAATGGCGAAGCTGGATTTCTGTGAACATTGCATCTATAGGAAGCAGTGCAGATACAGTTTTAGTGATGCTACTCACATCATCGTAGGGATTGTGGATACATCCACTCTGATGTTTGGAGACTTTCTAGAGTCGCATACAAGGGGGTTTCAGGTATTTTGTGTCTTTTATCGATGACTTTAGTCGGAGAGTATAGGTGTATACCATGAAACAAAAATAAAGTCATTGATATCTTCAAGAAGTGGAAAGCTATGATTGAGAAACAAACTGGAAGGGTGATCAAAGTAGTGAGATCTGAGAATGACAGTGAGTATACCGAGGATCCCTTGAAGCAGTTGTGTATGGAACATGGCATTAGAAGACACTTCATAGTGAAGTCGACACCACAGCAAAATAGGGTAGCAGAGTGGATGAACCGTATCCTGTTGGAGAGAGCACGGTGCATGTTCCAATGCAGGTTTTGGCAGAATATGGTGGGTTGAAGTAGTAAACACGACATGCTATCTCATTAACCACTCTCCTTCATCAACTATTGAGTCTCAGATTCCTATGGAGGTATGGTCTGGTATTTTTTCAGATTATTCTAACTTGAAAGTATTTGATTGTCCAACATATTTTCATGTTAGGGAGGATAAAATTTGAGTAAGGGCTAGGAAAGCTATTTTTCTCGGTTATCCAGATAATGTTAAAGGGTATAGATTATGGTGCCCTGACTTGCAAAATTTTGTGATCAGTCGAGATGTGAAGTTCCACGAGGAGGCTTTATTACAGGAAAAATGTGAGAGATGCAAAAATCGTTCCCCTATTTGGAGGGGTGATAGCTATGATGAAGATGGGGATGCTAGAAATTCTCTACATGTGAAGCTTGGAGCTCCTAGATCTCATACAGAGCACAATGTTCCTTCTACTGAGGGAAGAGGTGATACAGATATGATGTCTGATGAGACAGTGGCAGAAGTTGAGGTTCCTACTGATGGGGACATGGATCTTACACAACAACAAGTTCAACAGTTACAAACATCGTCTTTAACCGCAGGCATAAAACTTAGAGTTGGACGTACATCACTTAGATTTGGATATGAAGATGGCGCAGCTTGCACATTCTCAGTTTTTGATGGGATGATAATGTTTCTACAACATATACGCAGACTTTGCAAAGTGTTCACAAAGAGGAGCGGAAGGAGGCTTTGGATGAGGGGATGTTATCTCTTTAGAAGAATCATACATGAGACCTTGTGACACTCCCTAAAGGGAAGAGGTCGACGGTGTAAGTGGGTTTTCACAGTCAAAGACGGGATTCCATATTTCAGGGGTATTTGTACAGGTATATGATACAAGGAAAGATTGGTGGCCAATGGATATGCACAGCAAGAAGGAGTGGACTTCAATGAAGTATTCTCTTCGGTAGTAAAACACACTTCTATCCAAGTCCTTTTGGCCTTAGCAGTGCAATTTGATTTAGAGCTCGAGCAACTTGATGTCAAGACTGCTTTCTTGCTTGGAGATTTAGAGGAGGACATATTCATATCTTAGCCCGACGGATATGTTGTTGTTGATAAGGAAGAAAATGTATGCAAATTGAAGAAGTCATTGTATGGGTTGAAACAATCTTCGAGGCAGTGGTACAGGAGGTTTGATACTTTTATGATTGAGTAGGGATATGTGAGGAGTCAATATGATCCTTGTGTATTCATACAGAAGCTCAATGATGGGTCTTTCGTGTTTCTCTTACTTTATGTTGATGACATGCTCATTGTTGCAAAGAGAATGAAATAAATTGATAAATTGAAGTTGAAACTTAACATGGAGTTTGAGACGAAAAATCTTGGATCAACGAAGAAAATACTTGAGATGAAGATAGTGAGAGAGGAAAAAGGGCAAACTAACATTGTCACAAAGACAATACTTAAATAAAGTTATTCACCGTTTTAACATGGATACGACTAAGCCGGTAAGTACTCATTTGGCTGCTCACTTTAAGCTCTCGGGTAAGTTGTCTCCTTGCACAGAGGATGAGACGGAATACATGTCACAAGTTCCCTGTGCTAGTGCAATTGGTAGTCTTATATATGCCATGATTTGCACACGTCCGGATATCATTCATGCAGTCAGCCTGGTTATTAGTTTTATGTCAAACCCGAGAAAACAACATTGGTAGTAAGTGAAATGGATATTGAGATATCTTTGGGGTACACTGGATGTTGGTTTAGTATGTGAGAGAGGAGATGTATCAAATATGATCCCAGGTTATGTTGATTTAGATTATGCTGGTGATCTTGATAGGCGCCGATCGACTACAGGTTATTGTTTTACATTGGCGACGCGTTCGATGAGTTGGAAGTCTCAGTTACAGTCTACAGTTGTTTTGTCTACTACTGAAGCAGAGTACGTGGCTCTATCAGAGGCGGTGAAGGAAGCCATTTGGCTTCGAGGTTTGGTTAGTGATTTGGGTGTTACTCAGGATGATGTGACAGTGTTATGTGACAATCAGAGTGTTATCCATTTGGCAAAGAACCAGGTTCATCATGCTCAGATGAAGCACATTGATGTTATCGAGAATGGCGAGGTTATCTTGGAGAATGTGAGTACTAAAGACAATCCAGCTGACATGTTGACAAAAGCGGTTCCAGGGATCAAGTTTGAGCATTTTCTCAACTTGATCAAGCTCTCTCAGTGTTGAGGCCCCAAGGGGGCAAGGCCCTTAGGGGCATGACGACGATTCTTGTGACCGAGAAATGGGTCTTGTCTGTTTTTCATGCCAAGGTGGAAATGCTTATGTTGGTCTTTGTGATGCTTGTGTGATGGCCTGAAATTTTTCACCAAATTTTGGAGAATGTGAAAATTTGATAAGGACTTAAAGTCCTTTATAAATAAGGGGTCACACTCCTTGTCATGGTTGGCTCCCAATTTATTGGAAAGCATAAGAGGACTTAAAGTCCTATAAAAATAAGGACTTCAAAGTCCTATTATTTCTTTAACATGCCATGCAATTATGATTAAATAAACAAACGAGCAGCAACAAGCATAACATGTGCAAAGATAATACAACGCAGCGACAACATCACAACGCAGCAGCAGCAGCAGCAACACAACGATCAGCAGCATACACAACAGCAACAACACAAAGTCAATTGGCTGCAAATACAACGTGCAACGTAACAGCAACATAGCGTGAGTGCGGCGTGAAACGGGCTGCAACAAGGGCTTGAAACAGGCTGCAAGATCGACGTGATTCGATGTGTGTGCAACGTGAAACAGTAGCCAAGTAGAAGGATTGAAATTGGGTAGTTTCGAGTGTTCTTCGTTTGCGAGTTTCGTCAAACTTTTAGTGGTATTGTTTGCTTGAGATTGGGTGATCTCAAGGATCATTGTTTGACAACGTTTTAATCTTTAAGTAAGTGTTTCCATCTCAATAAAATAATTAAAGCGTCGTCGTCCGTGGAGTAGGCAAAGCCTAACCACGTAAATCTCGGTGTCATCTTTATTTTCTGCATATTGCTTGTTGTTTGCTATTACTTGCATAGCGTTTTTAACCATTCACTATCACCACCTAAGTCCATGATTTGTGTTGGAATTATTTGCATTAGCAGGTATTTAACTTGCAATTCAAAGATGTAGGAACTACATGGTTGGATCAATTGTGGATCAAGGAGTTGGCACCCTATATCAAGTTGCAGAAGATTGCATTTCTTTCCTTTTATTTTTCAAATTGGGTGGTTGACTTATTTATTAATACCTGCTGTTGATCCATACTGTTAAACTGACAAATTCTCCACCCAATTTTCTTGCTTTTCTCATTCACAATAATGAAGTATATATAGTACAAAACATTGCCAAGAACCTTGCTCTCCAAGGCTTGGTTGATCTCCCCAAAAATCCTGCTAATTACAAAGATATGATCTCCTAAAAATCCTCATAATCACAAAGATATATTTACCTAAAATACAAATACTATCTTAAGGGAAAATATTTCTCAAAAGATATGCACAATATACTCTCCTATTTTAGTCACAATAATATCGTAATACCCCCCCTCAAGTTGGAGCGTGTAGATCTCGAACGCCCAACTTGCGAAGTAGAAACTCAAATTTCGCTTTCCCCAACGCTTTTGTAAAGATGTCTGCCAATTGAACACTAGTGGAAACATAAGCTGGACAAATCATCCCTTCAGTCACTGCATCTCAAACAAAATGACAGTCTGCCTCTATATGCTTTGTTCTTTCGTGAAAAACTGGATTTTGAGCAATGTACAACGCCGACTGACTATCACAATACAACTTCATACCCTACGGATGTCGCACACCCAAGTCACCCAAAAGTTGTTTAAGCCACTTTAACTCACACACTGTTGCCGCCATTGATCTATAGTCAACCTCCGCAGACGATCTAGACATTGTTTGTTGCTTCTTGGTCTTCCACGACACAGGAGAAAAACCAAGTAACATGAAACATCCTGTCAAGGAACGCCGCGTAAGTGGAAAACTAGCCCAATCTGAGTCACACCACCCTTCTAGACTTAGGTCACTGTCAACACGAAGAAAAATCCCTTGCCCCGGACTCTTCTTCAAATATCTCACGACCCTGAGAGCCGCCTCCCAATGATCCTCACGAGGTTGTTGCATAAATTGTGACGAAATATGAACCGAATATGCAAGATCAGGTCTCGTCACAGACAAATAAATCAATCTTCCTACAAGTCGCCTATACGACGCCTGATCCGCAAGAAATTCACCATTTGCAAGGGCCAAATTGTGATTTTGTTCCATAGGGAATGCTGCAGGCTTTGTTCCCAATAAACCCATTTCAGAAATTATTTCGAGTGTGTATTTTCTTTGGAAAAGAAAGATTCCTTCTGGATTACGGGCTACCTCTAGCCCTAATAAATATTTCAAAACTCCCAAATCCTTCATATGAAAGCACCTGCCAAGGTAATCTTTAAAAGTTGTCAATGCAACCTTATCATTTCCTGCAATAATTAAGTCATCAACATAAACTAACATGTTGATCTGAGTTCTTCCCCTGCACGACCCGAATAATGAATAATCGGAATAGGATTGCACAAATCCATAATTCTTCAACGCTGTTGACAGTTTTGCAAACCAACATCGGGGAGCTTGTTTCAGACCATACAACGATTTTTTCAACCTGCAAACCATGTTCGGATTTGTATTCTTGAAACTTGGAGGAACCTTCATATAAACCTCCTCACTTAAGTCACCATGAAGGAAAGCATTATGCACATCCATTTGATGTACCTCCCAATTTTTAATAGCAGCAATTGCAAGAAAAATACGAATCGTCACCATTTTTGCCCACAGAAGCAAATGTCTCGTTATAGTCAATTCCTTCCACCTGATGATTGCCATAGATCACAAGTCTTGCTTTGAGTCGCTCTATGCTGCCATCAGACTTATACTTAATTTTATATATCCACTGGCTCCCTAGTGCTTTCTTTCTGGGTGTAAGAGTCTCCATTACCCAAGTCTCATTGTCTTCAAGGGATCGTATCTCCTTACCCATCGCATCTCGCCATCCCGGGTCTTTCATGGCTTCTTTAAAATGCTTTGGCTCATGTCCCACTGTCACTGCTGCAAGAAAATTCCTATGTCTCACTGAAAACGTTCAAATATCACAAAATATGTTATAGGATAGGGCGTACCTGAAGAAGATGAATTCTCAGATGTACTTATTTTCCGTATAGTATGAGTAACAAAATCACGATACCGTGTTGAAGGAGTTTTGGCTCGTTTTCCTCGCCCTAGCTCACCGTCAACTTGCACACCTTGCTCCCCCACCGTATTCTCCAGCCCCTCATCACGCACGTCCTCCTGTGCAGGCTGCTGCACAGGCTGCACCGCAGCACCCGACTCCTCCTCGAGGGTGGACGCGACCTCCTTCAACACACTCATCGGCACCCTCATCCTCACTCCATGCCCCATCCTCATTGTTCGCCAGCATAGGAGTCACCACAGTCCGTGGTTGGTTTGTCGCAAAAGTAAATTCGTTCTCAAAGAACTCACATCCCTCGATACAAAGTACTCATGTGTTTCTAAATCATACAATTTCCAACCTTTCTTCCCAAATGGATAGCCAATAAATATACATTTACAGCTCCTACTTGCAAATTTATCACTGTGGCGTCGTTGATTTTGAGCAAAGCAAAGGCACCCAAATACACGAATAGCATCATAAGAAGGCACTTTCCCAAACAACAGTTCATATGGCGATTTAGTCTTAAGTAAAGTAGAGGGTGTTCTATTAATCAAGTGACATGCTGCCAACACACATTCTCCCCAAAATTTGATTGGTAAGTTTCCTTGAAATCTTAATGCTCTAGCCACATTTAAAATATGTTGGTGTTTTCTCTCAACCCTCCCATTTTGTTGTGGAGTCCCAACACAAGGAATCTAAAAAATAATTCCATTATTTTGAAAATAATCATGCAAACAATTAAACTCGGTCCCATTGTCACTTCTCACACGTTTTATTATTTGTTCAAATTTTCATTCAACCATGGCAACAAAATTAAGAAACATAGATTCAACTTCCATTTTATTGCATAATAAATATACCCAAACTCCTCTTGAAAAATCATCTACTATTGTCAAAAAATAGGTAGCCCCACAAGAAGAACGAGCCTTGTAAGGCCCCCACAAATCCAAAAGAACAAGTTCAAAAATCCTACCAGCTTTATTCGTACTAATGAGAAAACTAGATCGAGGTTGCACGCGGACATACCTCGCAAGCTTTATTATGTTTCCTACAAGAATGGCTCACAGCCGGTATCATCTTCAATATTTTCTCCGACGGATGCCCGATTCGTTGATGTTATAACTCGAACGACAAATCACCATCCACTGTCAAGACCTTCACTTGAGGAACACCACGAAAAAAATAAAGTCCATCCAATCTTTCACTCGCTCCAATCACCTGCCTCGTCGGTTGGTCCTGTATGACACAAATATTATTAGTGAATTGGACAACGCAATTTGATTCATCGATTAACTGAGTCATAGAAATTAAATTGCATGTTAATTGTGGGACATAAAGCACATTATCAAGCTTCAATCCTTCTGGCAACACGACACTCCCCTCGTGGTTTGCTTCTGTCGTGTTTCCATCCGGCAATCCCACCGGGCAGTGTTTCACCTTTCTCACATTTCTCAAAATAGATAAGTCACACGTCACATGGTTCGACGCTTCTGTGTCGATTATCCAACTAACACTATTGTTCTTACCATACAGTCGATCTTTTGTTTTGGCCAAGTTCAAAAGATCAAGAAGTTGTTGCAGTTGCGTTGCTGAAACACCCGCAAGACCCGCTGCTTCGGTCGCACCCGCCAGCCCCTACGAGTTGTTCTTGTCACCATCTCTTTTCTTTTCTTCCTCTCCGCCAGCCATGATCTCTCGTGGAGGCTATAGTACTGAGAGAAAAGAAGAAAAAAATTGTGTTTATTCTAGGATCTCCCTACGCTCTTGATACCATGACAAATTCTCCACCCAATTTTCTTGCTTTTCTCATTCACAATAATGAAGTATATATAATACAAAACATTGCCAAGAACCTTGCTCTCCAAGGCTTGGTTGATCTCCCAAAAAATCCTCCTAATCACAAAGATATGATCTCCTAAAAATCCTCATAATCACAAAGATATATTTACCTAAAATACAAATACTATCTTAAGGGAAAATATTTCTAAAAAGATATGCACAATAAACTCTCCTATTTTAGTCACAATAATACCGTAATATAAACAAACCAGGACCAAAGGCTACATAAGTACATTCAATTTCAATTCAATTTAAGGGATATGTAAGCAGTTGTGGTTGGGACATGAAATGACTGACTAACCACCTTCACAAACATGTGATGCACCTCACAGATTCTAATGAAAGTGATTAATGACATCCAGAATTGGTTGCATGAAGAAATTGTATGATTAGAAGTGGTAGAAATTGTTGTAAGCTTGACGAAAATTTGTCTTATAATTGCTAAGCACAACCTTAAATTCATTTTTCAGCTGAGGTACACTAAATAACGTTTTGCTGCCATGGAACCTTAATTAGTAGGATATGCTTGAACAATGTTTCAAGAAAGCAGTCTAATGGAATTTAAGCTTTAGTTTCTTCTGCAGAATGTCTGTGCGAAGAAAAGCAAAAATAACAATCAACAATATCTTGTAAACTGTTTTTTTAATACTAGATATTATGTTAATTAAAGAGCTGAAGGAGGACAAAAGGAGACACCTTAGCCTCATTAACCAGTTCTTGAAGGCCAGTTTTGCGTACTTGAATAGCCATATAACATGCCCAACTAACATGATATTTCAACACAGATTTTGGTAGTGACCAAAGATGGTGGGTGTGAATAGCGGAGTGAAAGAGATTCAAATTTCTTTCTTTTTCCTCCTTTTCTTCTTCTCCTTCCTCTTCTTCGTTTCTTCCTTGCTGTGTGATCAAACTTGTGACAAGGAGGACGAGGGGAAAATTGTGTGGTCTACATCTATCTGAGTGTTGCTGTCGTGTGCGCCAGATAGAGATGTTATTGTTATTCTTTGTCCAGTTGAGTAAAACTCGGGGTGCAAATAGCCCAGAGCTTTATATCAGTTTGAAGAATTTTTTCATTTTCTTCTTCTTTTGGGACTATTGGGCTTTGAGAGTCAAGGTCAGATCTCAACTCCATATGTTGTAATTGGTAGGAGTAAGCGACTGTGAAGTGTACTGATGGCTCTGAGTGAACCTTGAGTGTTAATAGCCTGATCTTTTAAAATAAGTTTTTTTTGTGGACTGAGTAAAGCTCGGGGTGCAAATAGTGATCTGACTCACTGGGCGAGAACGAAATAGGGGTTTTCGGACTTGAAGCTTCGCCACCATTGACGACTGTCTTTCCTTCCCTTCTGATGAATTGTTGAGACCGCTCTGCCTCTGGGTCGTCCTCTTTTTCCTCCTCGCTCCACTTCCTCTTCTTGAAAACATTCTTGGAGAGGCCTGTTGTGATGGTGATTCAAGATCTTCCCCTTCCTCTTCTTGAAAACAATTCTTAGAGAGGCCTATTGTGATGGTTATCTTGTTGTAACGGAGCCTGCCCAGACACCATCATTGTCGTACCATTGGTCAGCCACCATAGCCATAGGGAGGTGTTGCCAGTTGATGATATCCCACGATACTGAATGACCCCATACAATGTCACCCCAAACTGCTGCATTTGGGTTGTACTGGTAGAAAAAGTGATACCAACCCTTGTAGAACAATGGTCCATTGGGATCATTCATCCAATTTTTCTCTGGTTGAAAATGGAAAGAACTTATTTGCCAAAACAACATAACATTGCTCCATGGATAAGTAACTTGATTAGAAGACAATCTAAAAGTCTTCTCCGAAACACCTTGCGATACCCCTCTCGATTGTTGAAAATCATCATTAACTAGCTCAAATGTTTAAAACTTAAAGCCCAAACCCATATTCTAGAAGATCCAACAAGAATGTATATTCTCTATATGTTTCAATGTCTAGAGAATTCTACACCCTTATAATATTCTAGACATTTGAGAGAATTCTAGAGAAGAAAAAATGTGTGGTTGAGATTGGTTCTCTAGAATCCTCCCACCTACTTAGAACTACTATAAATAGGGGAGAGGTTGTGAGGTGTAGGCATCAAGGAGCAAACAAACTCAAGTGTAGTAGTGAGTGTTGTGAGCATAGTAAGGGTATGAAGTTGTAAGAGACTTTTGAGAGATTAATAAAATTAGTCTTTCTTAAGTTCCAGTTCTTCCTTAATCTCCCAACAATTTGGTATTAGAGCCAGCTCACCCTATTCATACATAGGGTATTATTCTCACCTTTGGTAAAACACTGTCTAGTCAGAGATCGTTCGTTCACAGTTCAGGACTGTGAAACAGATTGGTGTAAGACCAAGCTTACTCGGTAACACAAAGGAGGTTGTACCTTGTCACGATGGGAAATCTCGTTGGCACAACTAGTGGGCTTACAAAGCTTAACCTCCATAATTACAAGAGTTGGCAAACAAGGATAAAGTCCTACTTGCAAGGGCAGAACTTGTGGCAGGTTGTTGGTGGTAGTGAGACTACCACCACTAAAGGAGAATGCTGTCGAATTCAAGAAGTGGGAGATCAAAGCAGGGAAGGCGTTTTATGTGCTCAAGACGACGATCAAGGATGAAATGCTTCAGTGTATAGAAGATGCTGACACAACCAAAGGAGCTTGGGATACATTTGCATCCCTGTTTTTAAGAACGAATGATGCACGCCTACAGTTCTTGGAGAATGAGTTGATGAACTCCTAGCAAGGAGGTATGTCTATTAGAGACTATTTTCTAAAAATTACAACTTTATGTCGTGAAATTTCAGAGTTAGACCCTGCCTCCAAAGTTACCGAAGATAGGATGAAAAAAATAATAATCCATGGTCTAAAACCTTAATATATCGGGATTGTTACTGCCATTCGTGGTTGGCCAACTCAACCATCTATTGTGGAGTTTGAAAGTCTGTTGGCCAATCAAGAAAGTTTGGCTAAGCAAATGGCAGGTGTCTCTTTGGAAAATAAGGAAGATGATGCGCTCTTCAACAAAATAAATGACGGGTATAAAAAGAAGAATTTTGTAAGATGAAATAAATAAGAAGATAGCAGGCCCAAGAAGTCCAAGGAGAGGAGCTACAGTAAGGCAGAAACAATAACGACCGGAGAAAGGACGGTTGCTACAATTGTGGCAAGAGATGCCACTATGCAAAAATACTGCTAGTCAAAGAAGAAGATAGCTGAAGGAAACTTGGTGACGTCTCACAATCACCAAGACAGCAGTGAAGAAGAATGAGACTTCCAAGTATCCTTTGCAACTACCCAGCCTGTTCGTGAGGATCTTTCAGATGAAGAAATTGAATTATCCAAGGATGAGCACTACTACAAATATTAGCTTAGGTAACGCCACTTAGATAGCGCTTTTTTAAAGAGCTATCCAAGTGGGCACTAGGATAGCGCTTATTTGTCTTTAAAAAAAAAAAAAAAACACTACAATAGCGCTTTTAATTTTTTTTTCAGTTAAGCGCTATCTTAGTTATGTCTTAGATAGCGCTTTAAAAAACGCTATGGGAAAAAACGTTACCAAAACTACCATAGCGCTTTTAAAGTGCTTGCATAGCGCTTTCGAAGCGCTATGCTACTTCCATTTAGGATAACGCTTCATATTCATATCACTACATTTAGGATAGCGCTTCAAACCCTAACCCCCTAAATATCTCTCTTTCGTTCTCTTCTCTTCTCTTTCGTGTTTTGTCTTCTTTAATTTGCTTAGTTGATGTCGATTGATGTTTTTGTTCCTTTGTTTCGTATGCCTTTATTCGTCGTATTTGCTATAGTATTTGCTTTGTTTCTTTGTCTTCTTTATTACTCTCTCTGTTTCGTCCAGACAAACCTATTTTGTCAAACTCATTTGCACGCAACAAAGCCCTGCTTTCATCTTAGTTCGTCATCCTCGCAGAGCTAGAGGGAGCACTTTGAGTATCGTATCGCATAGCATCGCATCGCATCGCATCTCAGAAGTGCCTCGTTTGCACCCTCTTTTGGAACTTTCAATCAAAGGTATTATGGGTCTCTACAACTTCACTACAAAAGATTTAACCCAGATTTCAAACCTTAACTTCTTTATCTCTTGTCAAAAGAAGAACAACACGCTCGCGTTTAGGGAAGAAGGGGTTTGAGAGGTATAAGGCGCTAGCGAATTGGGATCATTGATTATTGCTCTTAATTCGCAATGTAAGTTTGAAATCTCTCTTTCTTTTACTCTCTTGCAAATTTTAGGTTTAATGGGGTTTCTATCGAAGTTGAATCATTTTGTTGATTTTGATGAAGCTTTGTTGGTTCGGTACTGTAGATCTGCTCGTTTGTGGTGTCTGTTTCATTTGTTTTAGATAGATGTAGAGGAGTTTTCATTAGTATTTGATATGAGCGTCATTTGTATTTTGATTCGAGATTGAGGTTTGCTTCAACGAATTTTGTTGAACAAGTGATAAAGTTTGGGGTTTGATATGATTTCGAAGTCTTTGATGGTTTTTGTGGAATTTGATCTTAAATGCGAAATGGGGGGTGTGCTTGTGTTTTTGTTTTGCAGAAGTTGTCGATCGAGAGGGAAAGTCGTCACTTTTATCTCTTGTCAAGGCTTTCGACTCTGTTCTTGAGGTTTATGAAGGTTTCTGCAACTTGAAACAGGTGAGATTTGGTTCAATTTGGTGCTTCGTTTGTCTTTTGGATGTTTAGGGTGTTTGGGTTTGTGTTAGTATAGCTGTTCAGTTCAGTTCTCTTGCAATTTTGTGGGTTGATTTTTTTATTTTGTGTTTGGGGATTTTGTTGTTGTGGCTTTTCAGTTCTTCTCCCCCTTTTGTTCCTTTTTAAGAACTAGGCCTAAACTCTAAAGCTTACTTAATTGTATTTTTGTTGGCGTCTTGCAGCTTTGGGATGAAGTTTGTTAAAAATGCGTGTATTGAACTCATTAAGAATCTAGAGGCCAAGGACTATGGAAGGTAAGAAAGAAGCTTCTCTCATGCAATCTATACTGTATCCCGAGTAGAACGCTCTCCCATTTATAGTATTCTATATGATTTAAACTCAAAGGTTAACATGGATGTCTATCTTGTATTCAATTCTGTGGAAGAATATGTTAAAATGTAATACTAGCTACCAGTGGGTGATTAAAATCGTGGACGTATTCATTAAACTTAAGTAAATATCATTGCACATTAGAAATGCTAATAGTTAGCAAACGAAAAATGTACATATGTACACTAAAAGTATGTACGAGTCCATGTTTTCAAAAAATTATTAAAAAAAAAATGAAATTTCCATTCACACAAGACATGCTACCTGTTACCTAATTCATCTTTAAGTAGTGTAAACATTCTCGTATGATACTGCCATGTTTTGAATTTATGATTTTTTTCTTTCTTCTTTATTCTCTCAAGCCTTTTCATTTACATGCATGTAATCTTATTGATACTTTTTATTGCTGTGTTTGAAATGCTTTGTTAGTGCCATAAGGTCTATTCATATGCTGAACCCCCTTAATAGAGAAATGGTCGTCTTTGGGAAACTCCTATGGAAAACTCCCCACAACCAAAGAATTACCTTGATATTCCTGTAAATCTGAAACATGTCCTTTTTGTTATCCAAAACTCTCAAGTCTCTCCTTCCAAAACACCCTAAAGGTGGCAATTGGGAGTTGATCCCACAACCAATTACCAATGGGAGATGACATCTTTGACAGGTAAACAACCTCGCATCAAGAGATCCCATGGGAATACAAGTTTTCATAAGCTTTTGATAAACATTAAACTCACTGCAAGGCCATTTTCTTTGCTCGATTTTGACACTAGTTACCCAAGTCTTCTGAGAGCATAATATCATCTAATAACAAAGCTGAGAGAGTCGTACATTTCTCCTCTGGTGACAAGGCAGATTGCATCCTGGGCACTAGTATAGCAAAATTCTTTTAGAAGTTTTGGATCAAAGGTTGGATTTGGTTTTGACATATCGGATCCTCTGGTGACAGCTAAGGTATCAAAGAAATTGTCATGTTCATAACCGGATCTGTATATAACATGTTCCAATTTATTAATGCCCTATCTCAGATGACATGGACCAAAAGTAGATTGCATCCTGAATCATGCATGTTTGGCTATATATGCTTTTATCTAGTTTGAATTATTTTTGTTGTTTAAGACGCTATTTATTTATTATTATTATTTTTTTGATATAGCTATTCCTTTTTGGTTTGTCATCCTTCATGGTGATGTTCTCTTCAATTTAATTAATTCAATTTATGAGTTCCAAGAGTTGGACTGTGATCCCTTCTCTCACTGTGTTCTATATTGCAAAAGGTACATTGGGCTGGATTTAACAAGCTGGGTCTGCACTCCCCCGCCATGGGAATGCGACAAGTTACCTTGAGCCAGGAAATGACATCTTTATTCCTTCAGTCGTTCAGTTTTATTCCTTGAAGTCCCAGTCTTATGTACATGTGCTCAAGTTTAGATCTGTTGTTTACTCAGTAAGGTGCAGTTCTAGAGTTGTAGCTATTTCTCAAGCAGCCCAGGTATACTACTTGCTTAAATTTCTCGAGCAGCATCTTTTTTAGAAGGAGATTAAGACAAGTGAATGTTTAATGCTTTATGCTATTTCTCAAGCAGCCCAGGTATACTACTTGCTTAATGCTTTCTGTTATGAATGTTTTTCCTGATAATGGTGAATACAAATGATTACTGGCTCATAGTTCTGTAGTACTACTTATATGTCATTTTGATTGTATGCATTTCTACCTGAAGAAAATTTTAAATGAAGATAATACAAAAGTAGACATACTAAGATTGTGGAAGGTGCCTGTGAATTAGGATTTTAATAATCTCAACCCAGTTTCAGGGTTACAGAGTTACAGGTTGGCCAACATATTTCGTGCAGTCCTATTTTCAGCTACTTCAGGTTTTCCTAAACAGAAAATATTGTGGTGTATGATCTTGCACCCGACACGTGGTGCCAGATGATCCAGACTCAATCATAGTGTTCATCAAGATCACTGTTATGATTTTCATTAGGAAATTTAGTGTTCAAGATTATGCAGAAGCAGCAGAACAAGACTCTGATTTAGTATATCCTATGATTTGCAGTAAAATAAAAACACACTAATACATATTAGTAGTGCTAAAAGGTAAAATAAATGAAGTATATAATGCATAGAGAGGTGTTGAGCTATGTCCTAGGATAAGAAGGATTCTCTATAAGTTTCGAGGGACATTCTCTGAGATTGTTTGTATAAATTATTATTGCAGGTTTCTGGATTAAGTGTTGCAAGGAGACCTTCATTTATGCTAGGAGTTGACTATCTAAGGCTCTACTATCTAAGGCCAGCACTTGTCTTTTTCATCTTGTATTTCTTGGCCTTTGGTATATTGGGGTTGTTGCTCACATGGCTGGAAAGAAGCCTGAAATCCTGACTATTGTTCAAAACTGTGCAGTAAGTGTTGGAGGTACTTTATTAATTTGTAACATTTCGTCAATTTGCATCCATCTAAAAACCGAGCTTTTTGCTTTGCAGGTCCTAAGTATAGCATGTTGTGTATTTTATAGTCACTGTGGTAATCGGGCTGTACTGAGAGAGAAATCTTTTGAAGAGAAAAATGCCAGCTGGTTTTCTTCTTCATTTTGGAACAAAGAAGGAAGAAAAACGTGGCTAGCCAAGCTCATTCATGTTAATGAGTTGTGAAGGGAAAGAACTGACATATGGAAGCTTAAGAGTGTAGTTGTGAAGCTAGTTTCACCTGGAGCAGCAGATGCTTCAGCATGCTTTTGCAACATCCGAGCTAAGCCCAAATCTACTATCTTTGATTTCAAAATCTTATATTACTTCACATCATGTCACGGTGAGTGATTGGTAGAGAGCAGTCGTGCATATAGCAACGCCATTGAGCGCCATCTATTGCAAATTCAGTACCAGAGTGATTGCTGCTGGA
The DNA here is from genome assembly GCA_003290165.1 of Berberis thunbergii. Lineage (NCBI taxonomy): Eukaryota > Viridiplantae > Streptophyta > Magnoliopsida > Ranunculales > Berberidaceae > Berberis > Berberis thunbergii. The sequence continues at coordinate 68,029 of QNQO01009805.1, forward strand.
TATCCACAATCCTTGTTAATTCTGGTGGATCCATATGATCCTTGTTTTCTCCAGTAGAGCCATATGACTAAGCTAAGATTCTCCATGTGCTAGTACAAAAAAACCTTCAACTTCTTGTTCAAAATACACCTCCTATTGCACAAATTTTTTTCTCTAGAATATGATAAAGTTTTCTTCATTCTAGTTCTTTTTACAACAAAATACTTGCTTGAGCCATTAACATCTACATGACCTCCCCGGAACTGCCACTTCCCAACAAAAAGCTATTTTTTACACATGTATCTGTCACATTAAGCAGGTACAACCTTGTTATCACAGAGGAAAACTTCAATCTTCGAAGTGAGATCATTAATAGAATTTGCACAATCGCTTGGTTAGAATTTGGAAATAACTAATATGTCACAAAATCAGATAACAGACAGAAACATATTTTATCTATCTTAACAGACTTCAATCTATGAAATGGATGTTATCCCAACAATTCCATAAAGCTTCCTCTGATATCGCATACTTGCATGGTATTTTTAGTTTCCCCGTTCTTGTAGTTTTGCATTAAACATGAATACCTGAATGCATTCGTGTCTTTCAGTATTTGATGATCTTACTTTTGATGATATCATATCTTGCTATCATGACTGTGATTTTCTTTTGGGCTTCCTGTGAGACAGATTTCTTCTCAGTAAGTAGTCTCCTATCCAAAGAACACGTGCAACATCTTATATATCAATTAGTATATATTAATCATACTGATCCTACTCATTGTCTACCAAATGATATAATGTGCAGAAAACATTTGGCGTGAGATCAATCAGGCACAACAACGAAGAACTCACTGCAACTCTCTATCTCCAAGTGAGCATAGTGAGCCAGGCTCTCATCTTTGTGACCCGATCTCAGAGTTGGTCCTTTGTTGAACGACCAGGCATGTTGCTTGTTAGTGCCTTCCTTGCCGCTCAATTGGTGAGTATAAATGATGTTTCACGCCATTGAATATATCTGTATTCTCCATTAAAACTGACAATTTATCCATCCATTGTGTTAAGGTGGCTACATTGATAGCTGTTTATGCAAACTGGGACTTTGCAAGGATCCAAGGCATAGGGTGGGGACGGGCAGGAGTGATTTGGTTATACAGCATCATCTTCTACTTCCCTCTTGATGTCCTCAAGTTCTTGATCCGTTACAGTTTGAGTGGCAAAGCTTGGGATACCGTGATTGAGAACAATTTTGTATCTTTATTGAATTTTGTATGAATGCTTAAATTATATTTTGAATGAATGAGAAACAGTTAGTTATCATGTTGTGTTTTATTGATTGATTGAACGTTGTCATTATTATATTAAATATTATATTTAGCCCAGAAAATCGGTATCGGAAAAATAGAAAAAACAAATCAAATAACTTAGATAGCGCTCAAATAAGCGCTATCTAAGTTTAACATATATACTACAATAGCGCTTCTTTTAGCGCTATCTAAGAACAATCTAATTACTTCCATAGCGCTTATTTACGCGCTATCTTAGCAGATAAACAAATCTAATTTAAAAAATTCATTTAAATTAAATAGCGCTTTTTAAGCGCTATCCAAGCTAATTTAAAAAAAAATTAGCGCTTACATAGCGCTTTAGAAGGCGCTATTGAAGTTAATTAAAAAAAAATCAACGCTTAGATAGCGCTTTAAAAAGCGCTATCTAAGCGAAACGCTATTCAAGTACGCGCCTTGCATAGCGCTTTTTTGAGCGCTATCTAAGCCTATTTTTAAGCGCTATGCAAGCCTATATCTGTAGTAGTGGAGGTAGCCATGGCCGCTGAAGATCAAGACGTTCAAGTCAACTACAGTAAGGATTGGATTGTTGACTCAAGCTGCTCCAACCATATGACTGGATACAAGGAGAAGTTGTCAAGCTTATGTGAATACAAAGGAGACCGGGTCATGATAACTGTCGATAACACGAGATTGCCGATTGCTCACACTGGGGAAGCTACATTCACTCCATGCTTCAGCCCTAATCAAGTTCAATTGCAGAATGTCTATCACGTTCCAGACTCCAAAAGTCTACAAGAGGAAATACAGGAAAATGAGTCATCACCTGCAAATGATGAAGAAGGAGTACGACCAAGCTTACCCAAAACACCGAGTGCATCTTCAAGCCCATGGCAGACTGATATATATAAAAGAACACAAGAAGAAATTCAAGAAAGTGAAGAAGATGTGGGCCAACAGTTAAGAAGGACAACTAGACAACGCAAGCCCAATCCAAAGTATGCAAATGTTGTGACTGAAGAACACAACATTAAGGAGCCCGCAACATTTGAAGAAGCATCTCAGAGTCTGGAATGGAGAAATGCAATGGAAGAAGAAATCCAAGCCCTGGAGCAAAATCAAACTTGGGACTTGGTACCAAAACCAAAGGATGTAAAGCTCATATCATGTAAATGGGTCTACAAGATAAAGACTCGTTCTAATGGCTCAATAGAACGGCACAAGGCTCGATTGGTAGCTTGAGGGTTCTCTCAGCAATATGGGCTGGACTACGATGAAACATTCAGTCCAGTAGCCAAGATTACTACGGTCAGGGTTCTACTTTCACTAGTAGCAAATAAATCTTGGAAACTATGGCAAATGGATGTGAAAAACGCGTTCCTGCACGGTGAAATTGACCGAGAAATATATATGGAACAACCGAGAGGGTTTGAGTGTAAAACCAAACAAAACTATGTTTGCAAGCTAAAAAAAGGTGTTGTGCGGACTGAAACAAGCACCAAGGCCCTGGTACGGGAAGATAGCGGAGTTTTTAGTTCAAAGCGGTTACTCAGTTGCACATTCAGACTCCAGCCTATTTATCAAATCCCAGGAAAGACAACTAGCAATAGTGCTAGTATACGTAGATGATACGATTGTCACTGAAAATGATACAGAAGAGATTCAAAGAGTACGAAGAAACCTGGGGGTCCGCTTCCAAATGAAGGAGTTAGGAGAATTAAGACACTTCCTAGGGCTTGAGATAGAACGAAGTGACAGAGGCTTATTTCTTTGCCAGCAAGAATATGCTCGAGATTTATTGAAGAAGTACGAGATGCTTGAGTGTAAACCAACCTCAACACCGATGGAGACCAATGCTAAGTTATGTGCTGATAAAGGAAAAGACTTGGAAGATACAACAATGTATCGCCAGCTTGTCAGGAGCCTAATCTACCTAACCCTCACACGGCCAGACATAGCCTACGCAGTTGGAATAGCAAGTCGGTTCATGCAGAAGCAGAAAAAGCCTCATCTTGAAGCAATTCGCAGAATCTTAAGGTATGTGAAAGGTACCACTGACATTGGAATTCTATACAAGAAAGATGAGGAATGCAAAATGGTTGGCTACTGCGATGCGGATTATGCTGGAGATCATGACACAAGGAGATCGACTACAAGATACGTGTTTAGTATCGGTTCAGGATCAGTCACTTGGTGTAGCAAGAGACGACCAGCAGTATCTTTCTCAACTATAGAAGTGGAGTACAGAACAGCAACAATGGCAGCACAGGAAAGTACTTGGCTGGTACAACTAATGAAGGACCTTCACCAGCCAGTCGATTATGCAATACCATTGCATTGTGATAATCAGTCTGCAATACGCTTAGCTGAAAATTCGGTGTTCCATGCAAGGACAAAGCACGTAGAGGTTCACTACCACTTCATTAGAGAGAAGGTACTTCAAGGAGAGATAGAGATGCAAACAACCAAGTAGCAGATATATTCACTAAGGGACTTGGCACGACAAAGTTCGAAGACTTTCGGAGACAACTTGGCATGATCTTCAACGGAGTTAGTGATGAGGGGAGTGTTGAAAATCATCACGAACTAGCCCAAATGTTTAAAGCTTAAAGCCCAAAAGTTAAAGCTCAAACCCATTATGTAGAAGATCCAACAAGAATGAATATTCTCTAGATGGTTCAATGTCTAGAGAATTCTACACCTTATAATACTCTAGACATTTGAGAGAGTTCTAGAGAAGCAAAAATGTGTGGTTGAGATTGGTTATCTAGAATCCTCCCACCTCCTTAGAACTACTATAAATAGGGGAGAGGTTGTGAGGTGTAGGCATCAAGGAGCAAACAAGCTCAAGTGTAGTAGTGAGTGTTGTGAGCATAGTAAGGGTGTGAAGTTGTAAGAGACTTTTGAGAGATTAATAAAATTAGTCTTTCTTAAGTTTCAGTTCTTCCCAAATCTCCCAACATCGATATCGTAGTCTTTAAATTCTCCGTCGTCGTCGATAGGGGTGTTTGAGAATTAAACTCTAAATTTTCATCAGATTTCTACTAATTCCCAACCAATCCCATAAAAATTGAGACAAGGAACAAAGTTGTAGCAAAGGCACATACAATGGTCCCTTCCATCTCTTTGTACTTGTTTTGGCTTCAAGAGGAACTTCTAATTGTGGTTGTGATTGTGAAGATTGATCATCTTCGAGAAGAGAGCATTTGGGCTGTTTTGGTTTTGGGTCTCTCTGTTTCACAATCTGTGAGAGTTCAATAAGGATATCAGCGGCACCGAAATCATCCTCTGTGAAATCTTCCTCAGGTGAGAAGTCGTAGTTGAAGATGGCTCTGCTTCAGACCTCTGCCATCAGTGATGATCAGTGATTGCAATTAATCTCTGGCTACAATTGAAACGGAAACAGGGAGGTGAATTGCTGTGATTGTTATCTTTTCTTGACTGCGTGACAGAGTGAAGACAACTCCATCATGTTGTTGCTATTATTTGTAGAAGAATTGTTGCTGCGTGATCTTTCTATTTAGCTGTTACGATCTGCTGTTGACTGAGAGCAGGAGCTTGGCTGCGTGAACTAGAACAAAGAAGAGAGGTGACGGTGAAGGAAGAATTGGGTTGCGATTATGCTCTTGTTTGGTGGCTCAACAATTGTTTTGATGGCAGTGTTTGTGTGCAGAAGCGAGCGAACGAGGTTGTGGCTTGCAATGTGGTTTGTTATGATGTTATTGAATTGATTGAGGTATGCTATTACTATTGTCTTCCCTTCTCCGCTTCTTGCATTTAGGTAGTCGTTAGAGGTGGGGAAGAGCTTGATTCCCTGGAGTTTTAGGTCACCTAAGAACCTTGCTCTGATACCAAGTAAAGAATTGTATTGAAATATTATTGTTGTATTATATATTGTGTTGTGTAATTCATTGAATATAATACAAGCATATAAAACTAACTCTTACCTAACATTGTGGAGATAGGAAACCTAAGACTTCTATTATATTCTGACTTTCTTAACATATCTTATTTTGTAACATTTTTCTATTTTGTAACATAGGTAGACTTTTATTCTTTAACAGAATCTATAATGCATCTGATCATTCATAAAATAAAAATCATTAAAATTGGCTTTCTATGATCTTAGAAACCTCTAGCTGCAACTGCACAAGATTGGTCATAAAGCTTGTAAACTTCACTTTCAAATTGGAATAGTTGGAAGACTGGATTGCTTGATCAATAACAAAAGCATGACACATTAGGCATAGAAGATGCTGGGACGGATCTACGTAGGGGCAAGGGTCGCATTCACATCAAAATATCCTTGCCAAGCATCGCATTCAAGAGTGAGTGCGAGCTGAGATGGGACTTTAGCAAATTTGGGTTTTTTTTTTTTGGAAAATACTTTTAATTGTTAAGTTTTTAATTGTCACTCAATATTATCTATCTGCCTTGTTAATCATTGTGGTGTTTTGCAAATTATTGAAAGGAAAATTCTAAATGGCGAGGAAACGGGTGAGGGGGTGAGTGTGACCGCTCAGCCCCCTCGAGATGCACGCATGTGATTTTGAGATGCATAGATTCATGAATCTCGAGAGAGAGATGTATGGTAATACCCACCCCTCGCCCATTTCCTCGACGGCTAGAAGAGCTCTTATTGAAAGCAGAAATGCCATTGGCCAGATAACCATGGATAATGTGTCAGTGGTAGACCGTCTGTCCCTTTCGATATTTCTAACCAAGCATGAATTCCATGTTCATCTTTTTACTAAAAATCCATGTCACAATTGATTTTGTTGAGATTGTTGTATGTTGTACAATGTTTCAGATCTTATAAGCTAATAGAAGCAACTTTTCTATCATTGAATACAGATAGTTCTGCCCCCCATTATTAATTGAATGGGGGACTCAATAGTTGGTAAATTTTACAATGGTTTTGGATGGAGTAAGAGCTGCCAAAGAGAAATTCAAAATGGTTGGACAAATTAAATTAGGGGTGGGCACGGAACGGGATGGGATTGGAATGATTGTTTTATCTTCGGGATGAGACAGACCTCATCTTGACCTCGTCCCATCCCAAACGGGTTCGGGACGGGACAAAATGAGCATGGTTGAATTTTTGTGCAATTACTAAGTTATTATGATGTGCATATTTAAATATATATTCTTATAATTAATATATTATCAATATTCTCATTAAGTCTACTTATTTGTTCCACAATATGCTAGGTCTTATTTTTGTAAGTTTCTATTTATGTTCTTATTTACATCATCAACTCAAGAATATTATAGTATAGTCTATTATTATGCATATTAAGGAGTTATTTATGAAAGTGTTATTGTTTTAAACTATATACAATTATTTGTGATATTAAGTTCACACGACTCTTCAAAACTTTATATGCCACACTTAATTTAACACACAAAATTTTGAGTTAATAAATATTAAAATTAATAATAATTAATATTAAATAGGTTCGGGACGGGATGGGCGGAATTGAAAAAATTCATCCCGATCCCATCCCACTCTAGAATGGGATGGAACGGGATCGAGATGGGTTTGATCAATCCTAAAAAAACCCAAAAAAATCGAGATAGGATGGGACTGGACCGGGATGAGATTGGGATTGCGAGATGAAATGCTTAGCCCTAAATTAAACTAGAATTGCATGTAATTTGTAAGTCAATAAACTAGAAATTAAGGTAATCCTCCTTACTTGAGCTAACAAAGTGAAGCTCGGATTTGTTTGACAAAAATAAACTCAGAATGCTTAAGTATCAAGTATTAATATGTAAGGGGAGAGGAAGATACTTGGGAGTGCTCATGTGCTTTTCCATGAGACACTCATAAATCCTTACTTACGGCTAGTTGCACAAAGTAAACACTACTCTGTCCCATTTTGTTGTGTTGCCATTGTCACTACACTCCAAATAGTTTTAAACACTACATGAACTTGAGTTTAATTAATTTTGTACTAATTTCCGAGAAATGGTCAGCTCATTGACTTACAACCCAAAAGGGTAGGCCGGATAAAACACACACACATGTGCCCAAGCATATGTTTGGAAGGATGATCATGCAGCACTTCAAACCAATTACTGTAAGTAGTTTACATGTGACATTCTTGACAAACCACATACCATTGGTATGTGCTAGCAGAATAGACTACCACATGAATTGTAAATTTTATCTGCACGAATCTTTATTATTCCATTCTGCACACAGGAAATACTACACTCATTTAAATAGAATTTGTTGTCACCATAATCTTTATATTAATTCAATTTCACTGATTTCTCAGAGACATCAAAACAGAAAAATAAAAGATGGCGGATGCAATTGTTGCACTCAATTGAGAATCCTAACTCCCTTATCAAAAATTAGGTTGGTTTGGGTCATGGGTGCCGTGGATGGCATGAAAAACCTTTCTAGCATATTGTCAGCTGTCGAAAGCCGTTCTTGTTGATGTTGAGATTGAAAAATTTACCAATGAGCAAATTGCAAATTGGTTAACAAAACTAAAAGATGCAGCTTTTGTGGCCAGCGACATATTGGAAGAATACCAATGGGGTACCAACTAAGTGGTAAACTTGTAATGGATGGAATTCCGAGTCTAGGGTTTGAACCTTGCCAGCAACACTTGGGGTGGGAGAGGTTAAGGGATTAAAAAAATATATTGAAAGGTCGATGGTCCATGAATGCCCAACACCCCAACTACAACGACGACCAATTGGGTACTTCTGATTTGTCTGGCTTATGTTTGAATCATTTTGTTTTGGGTCCAAGCTTAGCAAAAATATTTAAAAAAAATTATAAATAGGTTTGAGGAGATTGCTCAAGAAATACTGAAGGACCATTTGTTCAGAGCATTGTGCGAGTACTAGAATGAAATTAGCTAAAAACTGAAAACTAGCTCCATTAGTGTTGTTGATCATGTCTATGGGAGAGACGCAGACAAAGAAAAGATCGTAGAGGTCTTGCTTAGCAATGTAAGTCAGGAAGAAGATGTCTCTCTCGATTCCATAGCTGGTATGAGTGGGCTAGGGAAGACTACTCTTGCTCAATCGGTCTACATTGACGACAGGGTACATAACCATTTTGATGAGAGTATGGGTCTCTATCTCTGAAGAGTTTGAGGTGAAGAAGATTTCTGGGATGATACTAGAATCGTTAACAAAACAAGCATGTAACTTAGAAGATCTAGATACTTTACAATGCAATATTCAAGAAAGATTGAGTGGTAAGAAGTTTTTTGTGGTGTTAGATGACGTGTGGAACGAAGTCCAAAAATGTGGATGAAACATAAGTCTACGTAAGATGTGGGGCTATAGGTAGTTCAATCCTTGTAACTACTCGTATAGAAACTGTATCATCCATTATTAGCACCCTTTTACCACACCCATTAAAATTTATAGACGAGGAAGAATGTTGGAGTTTATTCAAGGAATGTGCTTTTAGTGTTGGAAGGAAAGCAAATGCAGAGTTGGTAGAGATTTGTAAACACATTGTACAAAAGTGCGGTGGATTATCTTTAGTGACAAAGACTTTGGGATGATTGATGTGAGGTAAAAAAAAAATAGGCAGCTGAATAGATGCAAATAAGGGACAATAAAATTTGAGAAATTCTAAATGTCGAGGGAAAGGGCGAGGAATTCAGCGAGGGAAATGAGCTGGCGAGGTGAGAGCCGTTCATTTCCCTCGAGATCCGTGTGAAAAAGTCAACGCACGGATCTCGAGGGAAATGAACGGCTCTCACCTCGCCAGCTCATTTCCCTCGCTGAATTCCTCGCCCTTTCCCTTGACATTTAGAATCTCTCATAAAATTTAGACACTTCCACAAGAAAAATAAATTGGAATTCTTTCGGCGTTGAGATTGAGGTATAACCACTTACCCTCTCACTTAAAGCAACATTTTGCCTTTTTGCCATCTATCAAAAAGATTACCACTTTGATAATTCACTTGTGGATAGAGATGGCAGTGGGGCGGATTTTCACGAATATCTGCTCCGGATAGAGCGAATTTGGGTTTACCTAGACGGATTATGGGGCGGATCGGGAGTCTCGGATTCGGGGCAGATACGGATTTGGCCATATCCACCCCGCGGATATCCGTTTATTTATTAGTATTACTAAAATACCCTTACTACTTAAATAATCTACATCCAATTTCACCCTTCAGTCTTGAAATTTTCTCATTTCTCAACTCACACAACAGGGAAGATGAGAGATACAGAAATTCAAGAGGAGAGATCTGCAACTCCGACTCAGTGAGGGCTTCTTTGATTCCGACTATGATTTGCACATATCTGGCACGTCCAACCACGATCTGCTGTTTGGGTGAATCGATTTGATGACAACTCAATAGACTTGGACATGAATACCACAGACATGCCACCGGGGAGCGAGGGAGCCACGGTTGGCAAGACGACTGGCACTCCTTCGTTTGCGCAGATTGTGGGAAGGTTCAGACTTAATGAAGTTGATGAGTCACCCACAGACCATGTGTATTCGACTTTTGATGGTAAGCCCTATGTTTCTCTATCAAATCTGGATTTTGAAAGAGGCAAAATGCATATGAAATATGCTTTGGTGATGAAGTTTGCTCAAGAAAGACCTTATCTAAGTGACATTAGAGATGCAGTGACTAAGTATTGGGGCATTCCCCGTGAATTTACAATTGGTGCCTTAGACTATCGACATGTTCTAATCAAGTTTGAATCTAAAGAAGCAATGATCAAAGCTATGGCAAGAGAAAAATGCAATATCAAAGGGTACCCTTACAGGCTTTCAAAATGAGATTCTTCTTTTGATAGCAAGAGAGACTCCGCAACAAACCAGTATGGATCGAACTCCCTCGTTTACCATTGATTCTTTTCCATCCTAAACTTCTCAAAGTAGTTGTAGAATTGATTGGTAAATTTCTAACCATGGACAACCTTACAAGGCACCTCTTAAGACCATCTGTAGCTTAAGGTTTGTGTTTGGATGAATATTTCAAAACCGCTTCCAGACAAAATATGGATACAAGCTCCAGATCTACCAGGCTTCTGGCAACATATTAGGTATCATTTTCCACCATTGTATTGCAACCAATGTGGACTTCAAAGCCATACTGATCAAACATGCTGGGTGAAACACCCTGAGTTGAAGAAGTCAGTACCAACCCAACAACAATCGAAGAAGGAAAAAAGTAAGGAGGGGTCATAAAATGCTGATCAAGAAGGCTTCAAAAGGGCAGAAAACAAGAAGCACAAGAAACAATACAATCAACAAAAGACTACAAATCTTCCAGTCATTCCAGATTCAGCTAATGAACACAATGATGGAGCTGGTACTAATGGGGCTAAGAACAAAGTTGAAGTTGAAATCAGTTCAGAAAAATTGAACTCAGCCAAGAAGATGGACTTAAATTGTGGATATACTTCTGAAGAACTAACACATTTGACAGATGCAGACAAATCTATGCTCAACAGCTTTGCTCATAATGTAAATGACATCAATGTTGCAATGATAGAAGAAAATCAGGCAGCAGTTGTAGAAGACCAGACAATAGAAAAGAATGACAAAGAATTGGTGGAAGAACATGAAAGTAAGTACCCAAATGAAATTGTGCCCAACTCAAACGAGGATGATAAAGTAGGAGAAGTCAACAACATGCTGGCAGCCAATAGTTCAGGTGCAAAGAAAGAAAACAACTCCCAGGATGATGGTATGAAATTCGGGCACCGCAGTGTGATACAACTCACCTAAGCAGAACTGAATAAAGCGAAAGGTTTCCTTCCTCTTTTTGAGATTGAATATGCGTTAACGATGATAAATGAATATGAAAAGGGGAACGTAGTTCCTTCTACATTTCAAGAAGCTATTGCAAGTCATGGCAAAGATGCAGTGAAGGCAAACTACATTTGGTTAAAAAATGTATGGGAAGAGGATAAGAACCGCACATGCAATAGATTGAGACAGTAAATTTGTCAGATTCCTGAAGAAGAGCATGAGCCAGGCCTCTCCAGTGATGTTGATGTGTTTACAGAATCGACTGCAAAGACGTTCTCTAACACCCACACCAAAGATTTTAGACTCTGTCCCCGAAAATCCAATAAAACTAAGAAAGCAAAAAAGGTACAAATTCTGAGTTGGTTTATAGTGTAGGTTGTTTTGGTGAATCCTCTCTTGTGAGAGTTTGTTTTAGTATTTGCTTTTACTTTTGTTTCATTTGTATAAAGGTTTTGGGGTCCTTAAAACCCAGCTCAAATTCCAAAAAAAAAAATAGAGGATTAGGCCTTGGAAAAGGTACGTGGCAGAGATCGGGGAGGTACGCGACAGAGATCGGAGATGGACGTGTGAGACCCTAGATTGGCTGGACCTGAGGGTGAGGGTGAGGGTTGGAGTTCAATAGGCCCGAGAGATGTTGGACGAGCTACAAAGGGAGTCATAGTCCCACATCGCCTGGGTGCGGGAGGGGGATGAGCTATATATGTGCGAGGTTGGATCCCCATAGTAAGACGCGTTTTAAAGCTGTGCGGGCCGATTGAGCTCAGAATGGACAATTTCATACTGTGTGGATCGGGTCGTTACAGACGTTCTCTCTTTCTCTCACCCTTACTCTCTCTTTTGTCCGTCGAGCTATTGTATCTCTTCCATCCGCACGAAACCCTAACTCTGAGATGGAGATCAGGTGTGCAAGTCGGTTCGGGTTCACAGTGTTTGTTTCACAGGTGCAATAGTCACGGGTAGAAGAGGAGGACCACCATCACATGTGCGACCAGACCCATTTTGTTTTATGTTTCATGTTTTGGAGCAACCAAGCCACAACCTTTCCTCTCCACGCCGGTGGTGGTATCTGTTGGAGGAGGGTTGTTGGAAGGATCTCTTGGTGGAGGGTTGTTGGAAAGATAAGTTGGAAGGTTTTTTTTTTCTCAACTTACAAACCAAGAAAGAGGCAAAATCCAGAATAACAGATATTCGAGCGGATTGGATATCCGCCAATCCGTCCGGAGCGGGGATGGTTTTTTAAAATTTGTATAAACGGATGTTCGAGGATCTGCTATCTCTAGCGGGGCGGGGATGGATTTTCCCAAATCCACCCCGTTGCCATCCCTACTTGTGGATGGGAAATGGCTTTCTAGAATGAGATGAGAATACGGAGTTTGAGGAATGTGTAAATCTGGTTTTTTGATGAGTTATTGCATAGGTCTTTCTTTGAAGAAATAGTAAGGATGGTTTTGGTGATATAAACAATTGCAAGATGCACAATCTCATATATGATTTTGCATGTTTGTTGTCATTGAATGAATGTTGCATTGTTGAAGTTGGTAGTAAGAACTTACCAAAAGGCGTCCGACATTGCTCATTTATCCTTTGATTCAAGAAAACAAGAAGCAAAACTGATTACTCTATAAACTTCGTCCAAATCATACCGAATGCTACATACACTTTTAGTAGGTTTATATTTCTACAACTACATTGAAGTAATTTTTGGAAGTCTCAATTGCTCCTTATATGCCTTAAGATTTGAGTGGTACTAAAACTAAAGTGCTTTCAGGTTTAATAGGGAAGATGAAACATTTGAGGTACCTCAATATGTCTCAGACTTCCATTAGATTCTTGCATGAATCCATTTGCAGCCTAAGGAATTTGCAATCGCTGAAACTCATATATTATTCATCTCTTGAAGAATTGCCAGAATAGATTAGTAAAATAAAAGGCCTGAGACATCTAGACATTTGTGGATGTGTCAAGTTGAAAGAAATACCAATAGGGATGGGGTTATTGACTTAACTTGAAACATTAAGCTTCTTTGTGGTGGGGATGGAAAGTGGAAGAAGTATTACAAAATTGGGAGGAATGAATCTCAAATTGGTGGAAAAATAGAAATAAGAGGGCTTGAGAAAATGGGAAGCTTAGAAGAGAATTTAATAAGAAAACCCAACATATCCTTGTTTAACTTTGTGTTGGTCAGCAAGACGATGAGAATGTCATGGGGGCGGCGATGTTGAATGTAGCCCTCCAGCCACACCCGAGCTTGAAAGCATTATCCATAAAAAGGTACCAAGGAAGAATTTTACCTTGTTGGGGCAACTTTTGAAATTGGTGAACATCACATTATGGGATTGTAACAACTATGAACATCTACCTACCTCTCCTCATGGTCCTAAGTATTAGGGAAATGAAGTCTATGAAATGCATCGTGGGTGCAGTTGCTGCTAATGGAGATTATAACAGTAGTTGGTGGGCCTTCATTTCCAAAATTAGAATACTCACTGCAAGATTTGGATAATTTGGAGTACAAAAATGCTAGGAAACCAGGTTTTTGCAATCATGTTTTGTAACCAGGATGACGTGTCATGATCTGGAAAGAATGATGAAATCTCCAAAGATTTTATGTGTATCTGAGGTTGTAAAAAACTCCTCTAACAAGGCCACATCATCCTGGTTGCAAAACATGTTTACAAAACCTGATTTCCTAGCCGTACTCTTTGGAGTAATGGTCGTTGTTTCCTCGTAAGAAGAAGTATTATTTATTTTCTTTAGGAGTTAAGGATTATGTAGTGCCTCAAATTGGAAGGACCTCCTTGCTTGATGCCTCATTCACAAATTTTACACTTGGAGAAAATTGCAATGAAATGATGTTGAGAAGATCATTGAAAAACCCCATTCCTCTTAATACCCTGATAATTTAGGGATTTAATAAATGACATGTTTACCCCAGGGATATTCATGAATTGTTCTACTTGTCTCACATCATTGGAAATCCTTTATTGTTAAATGCTAGAGTGTGGGTGCAAAAATACGCTCTCACGGCCCTGACATCATTGAAGATTGAATAGTGCAGGGAACTAGATTTTTTATCAGAACTAGAGGGAATACTATGTAACCTCACCTCTCTCAAAGGATTATCTATCTGTTTGGCGAGTCTAACGTGTTTGCCGGTGTTGGGTCCAAGGGGAGAAGGGGTTTCAAAACTCATTAACAAGATTGATTGTTGATAGATGTACCAATCTAACATTTGTGTCTGAGGGTTTGCGATATCTAACCTTACTCAGAAAACTTATTCATTAAAGATCGTCCCGATCAGTTGGAATTGTACTTAAGAGATGGAGGAGAATTTTCAACACCTCATTTCCCTTTGTTGTTTAGTACTTAACACATTTGTAGATATAGTGGTGCAAAAATCTGACAATGTTTCCAAAGTGGCTACAATGCCTTACAACTCTTCAGTCCCCAGAGATTAGTTATTGCCATCCTAATGTACACAGATGATGTAGGAAAGACAAGGGGGAGGACTGGCACATCATCTCCTGCATTCTAAATCTTGATATCCACAGTCATGAAGAAGCACCATCTACATCAGTGGCCTGATGCTCTTCTGTTCTATTCAACAAGTTAAGGAACAATACATGCCTAAAAAACAACTAGCCTTTCCAACTTGTAAGTGTAACACTAGCTCTTTACTTTTTCAATCTAATCTTTCCTTATTCACTCTAACTTGTAAATTATCTTTTTATAGAAACCCATTCATATCTCTTCTTTTGTAGCCATAGGATGATACAAGTAACTCAAGGATGTGTGCCTTGTTTTGTCGTTCACTGTAACATTTCCAACAAAAAAAACATTAGTAATCAAACTTATCAGTGGCATCTAGAGCAACAACAACAAATTCTCTGATGACATGATTTTATCTAGTGCTACCAGGTAAAGCCCAAGTTCAACTTACAAATTCTTATCTATCTATACTATAAAAGGAATTCATTGATTTTGATTGTGAGTTGTGTTTCACCCAAATCAAATCTTTTGACAAATGCATCCGATCCCAAGAGACGTTTCTTTCTTTAACTATTACTATCTAATTATAAAACCATATCCAACACTTTTGATCAATGCATTCGGGTTCAAGGGATGTATCCTTCCTTAACTCCAGTTCTCTTATAAAACCATATTATACATGTTATTAGTACAAATCAAATAGTTGTTTTACGCCCCCTAATTGAAATGGCGCTTTGAGGAGTCTGGGTTTCTTATTTCCACATAACTCAAAATAAGGAAACTTTTCAGTTCATAGCAATCATTCGCTCAAGTGCACTCTTGTTTTTAGGCAACCTTCCATCCATCCAAGACACAAAAGAGCAAATGTACGTCAAGTGGTTGGATTAATGAAAGAAGGGATTAGGATTCAACCATCATAAAACTTTTATATGTTCACTTGACCAAAATTTAATGGATCGCAGAGTCTCTCTTTAAGAGAGATTTTTAAGTTAAAGAGCCGAAACGATTATGGAATGATGAAGGGACAATCTTGATTTATCTTGAACGGATATTAATTCAAGGTAAAGAGATATTACTTTTCAAGGGACACTCTGATAGAGGGAGTTCGGGGTTAAGGGGGATTGTTTTGGCTTTAAGATTGATCTTCAATTAAATCAATCAACAAAGTTGTCAATTACCAGTGATATGTAACTCTTCTTTATTATTAATTGGTTATTGGTGTACATCCATTAGCTCAACAACAACACAATACACAATATGCTATAGAGATAACAACATAGATGAAGAGAACGAAATTTATTTTTTATTGATCTATATTATATTGGTGGTAGAGATAATGCCTATATATAGGCAACACAAGTAAAATTCTAATACATGAGTCTATGTATATCTCACTCTCTAATGTAGACCTACATACTTAACAATATTCATAACACTCTTCCTTGAATGTCCACATAGCAAGTCTATTGCCTCATTAAAACCTTGTAAAAACAACCAGTGGGAAAAACTTGATCGAAGGGAAAAAAAAATGCAACGCGTTAAGTCATTTCAAAATGCATACAAATATTTTGTGATGAAAACTCCCCTTGAAGTCATCAAATTTGATCATAAATTCTCCATTTTCTAGGATATGTTTTGAAGGTTGGAATGAAAACACATTTGTAGATAAATTTGTAGGATCATCACATAATTGAATTTTCTGGATGTCAGTATCGAAAAAAAACACATGGGAAAAATTATTTGTTTTGTCATCCTTGACAAAATCATATATGAAGCACTATGTTCTTGGATTACTATAAGTTCGAACGAACTTATAAGATGTCAAACATTGTTACCTCGTTAAACCTTGATAAGAAAAAACCTAGTAGAAAAAAACCAAAGCTAAGGAAAAAGAGTACAACGTTCTTCAAGAACTATATATGATTGGTGCACATAATGTTGTCTTATTAAAACCTTGATTGGAAAACGCAAAGGATAAAACATAATTGAATAAAAAGAGTACAATGTGCTTAACTTTAAGATCCACATACTTCAAGATGTTAGCATGCTTCAAGATGCTCCCCATGTTACTATCCAAAGAGTATAGTGCATTCAAACATAATAGTACATACTTCTGGATGATCTACCTTATTACCACATAACTTCACTTGGTTAACGAGTGCATTCCAATTTGATTCTCTCACGAGCGAGAGTTCTTATATTTCAAAATTTTCCCTCAAACCCTCAAATATAATATATAAAAACATAGCTTGCTCAATGCTAGATCAGATTTCTTTGACCTTAATTTGACAATTCTATTGAGGTTCATGTCGGTAGCAAAATATGTCATGATCTCTCTTGATGAAATATCATTTCATTGGCCATACATATAATTGTAACTCTGTTATTCTATAGTAAGAGTTAGTTCAAAATTATTATGTATAGTGATTAGCGACCTTAGTCAGACACTCCATAATTAACGATCACCATAGAATCATTATAGTTATAGCAATATAACACGAACCTACATAATCAACTTAGTAGAAGCAAGTAAATGTAACTTAAGTATAAAATGATATTAGTAGTCTCACAAAATATACGTTATATTCTATTCCAATGCCAATCAGTGGGTGTAATGTTGTATCTTCTAGATTTTCAAAGACTAAAATTATGACACAAATCACATAATGACAATGCACCAATATATCACATAAGCATGGTACTTCAGGACCAATGATTTATTTGCCTTTAGGTCGATATGGATCAGTATTAACACCTAAAGTCAACCATGAGTATGCTAAGTAGATTTAACCTCAAAGTTCTTCAGGAACTTTCAATATATATTTTCATATAAGGATAGATACCCTAATAGTGTCTCGCTTGATCAACAAGACAAGACAAAATTTTGTTTAAAGTCTTTTATTTTGTATTTATTCTTAAACTACTGGCATCTTTCTCAAGCTCAAGCTCTTATGGAGATTCAGTACATGTTGCTACCATGGAAAATTCATTCAAAATTTGCTTATATACATTTTCTTAGACATTTATTCATCATCTACAATCTTCTGAATTGTTTCAAATCTTATAATGCGCGTAATTAGATTGAGCCATACCATTTGCATTTGTTTCAAACATAACAAGTCCTTCAAAAGACTAATATGTCTAAGTTTCAAACATAATATGTATTTCACAATTGATCTTGAAGTTTCTGCATAAATTTTTTTCACTATACAATTATGTGTCTATAATTTTCTCAATTATAGTTTTGAAAATCATCTTATCTGAACCTTCAGGGTTCATATACATAGGTATTTGTACTATAAGTTCAACTATGCCATGTTTTTCAAGAGAACTCAATTCTACTTGAAATCATGTTTCGACTTGGCCAATCATTTCCTTGTCGACATTCATTATGGTAATATGGTTTTGTAACAATATTGTTATCATTTCCCTTTAGATGTTTTAGTAGGTATTGCTAGTAGCAAATATCATCGATGATCATTTTCTTGTACTTTCACATTTCTCCCGAATATGTGTATATGAAGATCTCCTATTATGAGATACATATGCTTCTTCAATGGCATTCTTATTCACATCAGGAACATGCATCTTCTTAATGAAGATATATGTAAAAATTGATGAGATAATACATATATACCAAGAAAATTGGAAAATGCTCTATTTGTCCCTGTACATCAGATGGAGATAGAATTGTGGTCCAAATAGCATGTGCCATGATAACATAGAGTAATACACACTAAAATTGAGTCACATGATCATAAGGACAAGTTGGCACGTGTTAATTACTTTTCATTGACCGAATTTATTTGAAAGGTTATATGGAGTCTAAAAATCTTGAATGTAAGCATACAAATGCTTAAGAATATAAAGATTATACCATAAAATTTTAAGATTTTATTGTAGTTAGAAATATTGTTAAAAATTTCGCAAATCTGCATTATTGAGGCTAAAAAATTCCTGTAAATTACAGAACTTTGAAACATCATAAATTCGAACAGTACAAGTAATATGTCTATTTTGAGTACTTGAAAATTTTGTATTCTATGGGATTGGAATAAGAAGATTCTAATTAGTATATCAACGAGAAACGTTCATTTACAATAATGTTTTTTTTTTTTTTTGTAACAATCATGGACGTGATAATAAATCGACATCAACTAATATCAAGATATTAAACAAAAAGATATATAAAACTTCATGTATAGGGTACTTACATCTAATTCTTGTGAATCAAGAATCAAGGATGAATAGAAGAATAGGAGGAACCAGTTTGAGCAATGGGTTGATAACAACACAATACACAGGATGCTATAGAGAATAACACTGTAGATGAAAATAATGTGAGATTTATTATTGATCTTTATTATAAATTGGTGGCAGAGATAATGCCTTTATAAAGACAACACAAGTAAAACCCTAATACATTAGTTTTTTTACATCCCACTCTCTAATTTGGGCATCCACATATTTAGCAATATTCATAATGGTTATGGTTTTCTTCACAACTTTTTCTTTTTTGAATATGCATTTTTCTAGTGTAGTGGATTAAGACAATGCGATAATAGTCCTATTGTTTACCCATTTTAAAATATTGATAAAATTATTTTGTGCATCATGAAATTATGTTAAAAGAAGGGGGTACCCAATCCCCCATCTTTCCTAATTATTTTCACCTAATTATGTTTGCAATTGAAGGAGAGCACGTGCAATACACACATTTAAAAGCTAGTATCTTATAAATGAATTATAATATCAACTAACACTTTTCTTAGCAAGCTCTGAATGAAAACTATTACGGGTGAGTACTGAAATTGTTTGTTGTTGGTGTATTTTATATTGGTACACTAGTCTTTACATGTTGATAATACTCAATTATGTGCGAGAGTTGTCAAACCCTTGGAACCCCATTAATGGCAAACACTCACTCTCAACTGGGACATATACAATCTCAGATTGTTTCATCTCTAAGAGAGGTGAGTTTCTATCCCTCCAACTTTGACTGAGAAACCAACTTCAGAGCAATTGAAGTTGTGAATGGTTTTAGGGTTGTGATAGTCTATTTCCAATCAAGTCGCTAAAATTTCAACGTTATTAAGATGAGTAAGGTTTTACAAATAGTCCACTTAACCTGCAACTCACTTAAGGCAAATTTCTCAATGTTAATGTGTTATATAAGGTGCAATTCATAGTACATATTACTCATAATAAGGTTTTCAAAGCCAGCATAGATAAATTGAACATGGGAAACAACATCTTAACACACTGTGATGAAACAAAGCAATCTACATGTTTTTGATAAGCTAGCAAATAAATTGGCAGCTACATTTGATTTCAAGTAACAAATGGGAGATTAGGACCTAATTACACAGCCTTTCACTTATCTAATAAACTCCTTGTCATGACCACAGTAAGGAATCAAAACAGATAGGAACAAAAAATTAAGGGCGCCAAAATATAGCACCAAAATCAAATATTTGAACCAGGAGTATATTAGTAAATAGGTTGTGTTAGCTAGCTAGACTCGTCTAAGCCACCCACGTGGTGATCATTTAATGGGTTTGTTCAAAAGTTTGTTATGTTTCCTATAGTTAAATAGAAGAGAAAGGCATCCAATTTGTGTAAGAACAGTAAGGTCTCTGCTCAAGGAGCTAAGAAGGAGATTGTAACCTATTTGTTTCTAGTAATCTAATGAAATAGAACAGTTCATGAGAGACACTTGAAAGAACCAATCCAAGACCTCGGCACAGATGGAAGCATTCAAAAGAAAGCTGAAGAAGCTCACGCAAGCTAATGAGGTTCAGGAGAAAAAATTAGAGACTCGATTCGAGCATATGATCAAGATCTTGCAGGGCCGGCAAGGACAATCAGTATAGCTAGTACCAGTCACACTTCTCCTCACTTGTCTAGAGCATCTGACCTTCCTAATAGGTCTCTCTCCCAAACTCCTTGGGAGAGTCAAGATATGAACAATCAATTCCCTAAACTAGAGATTCCCCAATTTGATGGGACAAACCCTAGGTCTTGGATCAAAAAGAGGGAGAGACATTTCTCTTTCCACCAAGTAACAGAGAGGAATAAGGTGGGCTTTGCATCTATACATTTGACTGGCCGAGCAGATATGTGGTTCCATGACTACCAGGTGGGTAAGGAAATGATTCAGTGGGAAACATTTGTTCATGATTTGTGTGAAAGGTTCGAAGAAGCTGTGCTTGATAATTACGTAGCCTCATTTAATAAGCTGATTCGGGATGCTTCTGTGAGTGAATATTATGATAGGTTTGAAGAATTAAAACTCATGATATCCCACAATCCCCACTTGGATGATACCTATTTCATACTAAGCTTCCTTAGTGGTCTTAAACCGGAAATCAAAGCCTTAGTGCAATTGCTTAAACCTTCCACAGTCAATCAGGCATTCTCCTTAGCAAGAATGCAAGAAGCAGCAACTCATAAACCCAATCACCAAAGAGGATACACTACTCCGAATACAAATAGACCTACTAGTCATTAGCCTGTCCAATAGTCCAATTACCTTACAACATGACAAACTTCAGCTCACAGCATCAGTTCAATACCCCCAAAACCAATTCTAGCAGCACCCTCATCACCAAACCTCCAGGGACTATACCACCTATCAAACGCCTAACTCCTGCACAAATGAAGGCTAGACGGGAGAAGGGCCTATGCTACAATTGCGATGAACAATATAGGGCAGGCCACTATTGTAAACAACAACGCCTATATCTCTTGGTACGAGACGAATAAATTCCAGAAAAGGAGAAAGAAGGCTCAATGGAACCTAAAGATCTAATGCAAGAAGTCCAAACTGAAATGGAGATCTCACTTCATGCTATACATGGATCCTAGCTACCAATACCTTACTTATTAAGGGGGTACTCAAGAAGAAATACATAGCCATTCTCATAGATACAGGAAGCACACACTCATTTGTTGACCCTAAAGTAATCAAAGAAACAAAGTTGCCTACAACCATGACTCCCCAAATGTTGGTAAGGGTGGCTAATGGTCAACAGTCGATTAGTAATGCTATATGTCCAAGATTACAATGGTCTTTGCAAGGCAAGATGTTTGAAGGCAAAGTGAGGCTACTACCATTGGGGGGCTATGATATGGTGTTAGGAGGAGATTGGCTCAGAAAGTTTGGAGATATCATTTTAAATCTTCAGAAGTTACAGATGACACTTCATATGGATGGATAGCATGTTACATTACAATGGAGTTTAGACACGGGCCCTATGCATGCTTGAGAACCAAGGGATCTCCAAGTTCATTAAAAAGCATACACCCTCTTTTTTTGGCTACCTTTTCTCCATGGCTCCCTTGACAACTCAACCATCTCATAACCCTCCCACCTTTTTTGGCCATCTTGTACAAAGAGACAAGACTTGTGTCCCCATCATGTGACCCTCCCACCCACCACAATTAAAAGTCTACATCCCTTTTCACTATTTTCCTTTCTCTTTCTTCTAATTTCATCCATCGTCACACACAATACACACAACACACACAAAAAAAAAAAAAAAAAAAAAAAAAACTCATACTGACTTACAGAGAAGAGAAAGAACGGAAAAAGAAGAAGAAGCCCCTAACTCCTAAGTAGCAGCAAACCATTATGCATCATCATCATCATCTTCCTTTCAAAAAAAATCATCATCTTCCTTTTTCTCTGCTATATTCTATCTCGACATTCACGGACCCCCACCGTTTTCTTCACCTTCTCTAGGTCTCTTCACAGGCAGCTCAGAAGTAGCATCAACAACAATGTTGCTCTCTTTAGTGGCACCCATTGAATTGACAAGGAATGTGGCTCAAGTGAAAGTTGTTGCTTCGGTTTTCAAAGAAGAACATAACATATTAGTAAATAAAATGAAATGAAGTAAAAGAAGATCAGAATATGATGGGTGGTTTGTGCTTGCAATGGACGCCTCTTTTTTTTGTATGCAAAAGAAAGAAAGGTTTAAAGGGAAAGAAGGAATCAGTCTTTAGAGTAAGGAAAATACATTGTGTTTTAAATGATAAAACAGGGTTTGACTAAGGTTAGATGGAACATGAGAGGAGGGGAATTGAAATGAAGACATTTTGTTGGTTCTGTTCTTCTTACTTCCTCTTCTTTTTTATCGTATCTGTTTTTTTTTTCTCTCGGTTAAACAGGGCGGGGCGGATATCCGCCAATCCGTACGGGGCGATGATGGTTTTTTAATAAAATCATAAACGTATTGGTGGGGCGGATTTGGGTTCCGCTATTCATGACGGGGTGGGGATGGATTTGCTCAAATCCGCCCCATTGCCATCCCTAGTATAAGCTGATCCTAACAAAGTTGAGGCAATGACTTCTTAGCCTATTCCTTCTAACATCAAGCAATTGAAGGGTTTCCTAGGGTTGACGGGCTACTATAGGAAATTCATTAAGCATTATGGAATCATTGCACAACCATTGACTGAATTGCTTAAGAAGGATTCTTTTCAATGAACTTCCTTGGCCGCACAAGCTTTCTACAATCTTAAGCATGTTATGTGTCATTCACCAGTCCTCACACTCCATAACTTCAACTTATCCACTTACGAGAAGGAGCTATTGTCCATAGTGATGGTTATTCACAAATGGAGGACTTATTTTTTGGGGTCAAAGTTCCACATACACACTGACCACCAAAGTATCAAATACTTTTTATCACAAAAGATCACCACAATGTTTCAACAAAGATGGCTCTCTAAACTTCGCGGTTATGACTATGACATCTTTTATAAAAGGGGGACAGAAACTCAAGCAGCTAATGTTCTTTCTAGATGCACCAATACTAGATACACAAGTATGACAGAGGGCAGAAGTGATGAGGAAACTGCTAATACTCACCAAGTCACAAGACAGACACATCCTCAACTCATTTCTAATGGCATTCAGGAAGCAGAGAGTCTACCACCATCCACTCAGAATGTTGGCCAATTACATACAGCTAACTGACAGACTACAGAACGGGGCAATTTCACGCAGACTGCAGACAGTATACAACCAAATGCTAATTACAATGCTTCATTGGTCTCAGCTTCTAGTTCCAAAGATTGTTGTCCCTACAGTGTTCAGCCTTAACTTCTACCATTCCACAATGGATACAAGAAGTTTTAGACTGGCAACCTTACTGATTCAACAGCTCAGCATTAAGCCAGACCAAACCTCTCCTTACTCATTGGTTCAGGGGCTATTCAAACACCATGGTAAGATCTATGTTGGCAACACAAGAAACCTAAGAAGACAACTACTTGCTACATTCCACAATCCAGCATTGGGTGGGCACTCAGGAATCCAGGCCACTTACCAGAGGTTGAAGCAATACATTTATTGGCCAGGGATGAAAACACAGGTGATTACCTATATCACTAATTGTGATATCTGCCAAAGAAACAAACATGACCAAACCAATTATGGAGGCCTTCTACAACCACTTCCGGTTCCTGAATCCGCATGGCAACACCTATCCATGGATTTCATTGATACTCCCACCTTCAGCCAACAAACTGTCATCTTGGTCATTGTGGACAGACTCACTAAGTATAGCCATTTCTTGGCCTTATCACACCCTTTCACCTTCTCCATGGTAGCTGATTTTTTCCTTCATAACATCTACAAACTTCGTGGCTTACCCATGTCCATTGTTTCAGACAGGGACAAGATCTTTATTAGTACCTTTTGGCAGGACCTATTCTCAGCCTTGGGCACTAAGCTTACCTTGAGCTCATCATACCATCCTCAAACGGATGGCCAAACCAAGCGTATTAACGCTTGTTTAGAGACCTACTTGAGATGTATGACAGGGGATGCCACATCTAAGTGGTCACATTGGCTTTACCTTGCGGAGTATTGGTTTAATACCTCTTATCACTCAAGTCTTCAAGGCACTCCCTTCCAAGCCCTCTATGGGTATACCCCTCCTCTTCTTGCCCTACCACCCATCTCCACATTCACTGTTCCTGATGTTCAAAGCTATATGCAAGATAGATACTGTATGTTGCAAATTATGAAGGAAAAGCTACATAAGGCCCAAGGGAGAATGAAGTTCTATGCTAATAGGAATAGGATAGATAGAGAGTTTTCAGTAGGAGACTGGATTTACCTAAAGCTACAACCATACAGGCAGACATCAGTGAATCTTTGTCGTAATCTCAAACTCTTTTCAAGGTTCTATGGTCCCTTTCAAGTCACGACATAATTGGTAATGTAGCCTATCGTCTCCAGCTTCCACCAAGGTCAGGAATACACCATGTATTCCACGTCTCCCAACTCAAGAGAAAGCTTGGTTCTTCTATTATTCCAGCTCCTCTATTGCTGCTTGTGGATGACCAAGGAAATTTCAGGGTTGAGCTTCTTGCTATTCTAAGCAGGAGAATGATTCCCAGGCACAATAGGGTGGTTACTCAAGTGTTGATTCAGTAGACAAATTCAACCCCAAAGGAAGCAACTTGGGAAGATTGGGATCGTATCCACACCATGTTTCCTTCATTGACAAGGATTTGGAAGAGAAGAGGGTATTGTCATGACCAAGTAAGGAATCAAAACAGACAGGAACAAAAAAGTAAGGGTGCGAAAATATAGCGTCAAAATCAAATATTTGAATCAGGGGTATATTAGTAAATAGGTTGTGTTAGTTAGCTAGACTCATCTGAGCCACCCATGTGGTGATCATCTAATGGGTTTGTTCAAAAGTTTGTTATGTTTCCTGTAGTTAAATAGAAGAGAAAGGAATAGAGGAAGGCATCCAATTTGTGAAAGAACAGTAAGGTCTCTGCTCAAGGAGCTAAGAAGGAGATTGTAAGTCATTTCTTTCCAGTAATCAAATTCATTTCTTCTTATTTCTGAATGTGTTTGTGACACTCCCATGAAGCAAAGAAGCTTTTCCATGCTTTCTACGGTTTCTTTTGTTGGACTGAATAAACACTTCTACGTCTACTGGGAGAAGTGTTTAGGTAGTTCCAAGCTCGGGAGAATTGCATAAAAAAATGAATAGTTAACATCCCAACTAGGTTAGCACCAAAATGTTCCTTGCTACTATTTGCATAACCCATGAAATTGCCCAGAAGAGAAGTTCCAACAACATCCCACTCGAGGCAAAAACAGTCCTCAACCCTGTCCTAGTTTGTTTGCTTGCTGATCACACATTTCCTAACTATAAAGGATGGCTTGAATTCAAATCTCGACTTCAACCCTTCTATCACTTACTAATCCTCCTACATCGGCATCAATATTTGAGGAGTAAGTCTAGCCAGCCAGGTTTGCTAGACATTTTTTGGCCAGGTGGTTCAATATCTTTGACAAGATTTAGTTCAATATGCTTAATTAATTAAATTATGCATAGATAAAAAAATTTAATGCAATATGGTTGATTAAATAAATCATATGTAGTTCAGAAAAGATTTAATTCACGCTGAGAGTTGACACCAATGCTGGATATCACTTGGAAATTCTTTAGAAGTTTACCATGTAGTCTGATTGGAGATATGAATTATGTGTCACTGTCTATGATTATGTTGATAACTTGAACCTGGCTTCTGGTTTACATATTGATATGTAATGTTCAAAATTAGGAAACACTTAATATCTGATGATATCTTACACATCATGTGCGGTGCAGATGATATAACTAACGGTACAGACATCACTTTATAGAAGAAAATCAATAAATAGAAAACACATACATACTTTGCATGGTAAATCAGTATTTCTATTGGACTTGAAGTTCCCTTTCGTTGTTCCCTAATCTAAGCCCTCCATTGCCAGTAACATATTCTTCACTGAATTCATCACACAAGTTCCTTTCATGAAAAACATCCAACTCTTCAAACTCTTAACAATCTACGGACAAGATAATGGAGTTAAAATACCTTTCTTGATAAAACTGAAACAGAACAGATTACTTTCTTCAAAAAATTAAATGAATTAGGAATTTATAACTTGGAAAATTATATAGTTTATAACTTGAAAGGTTCTATCAAGTGATGTTATTATTGCTACATCTGGCCAATCATCCATATAAACAATACAAGGCATGGGAATTAATTTAATTGCATTAATGCATGTCCACTACCTTTGCATAAAATTTCAAGCCACGATGTTCGAGAGAATTTGTTTATTGTTGTTATAGTAGTAGTAGATATTGTATGCTTGTTTTAATTGTTTTTTATTTAAATTGGGTATACAAGTAGACAAATCACCAGAAACTGGCAGAACCAGTAAATATAAAGCATTCACTCAGATGATTGAGTCGATAGATTCAAATGGCCTTGATCAAGGAAGAAAAAGTGAAGAAAAACAATACTGAAGGAAGAACCAACAGGACTGCTAATCCCATAGTTGCGGAAATAATTGACAGGATTGCTAATCCCATAGTTGTGGAAATAATTGACATTATGTAGTGTCACAAAGGGAGGCTGGCAGCGGTGACTACTGTGAGCAATTAATGATAACCGTTGCCTTTAATAAATGTCACACTGTTTCAATTTCTGTATTTTACAATGTCATGGTTAGCTGGAAGTGTTTTATAACATATACCAATGTGGTTTATAGTAAAAAGTTATTAGAGCACAAGGAACGAGCAGTTTTGTTAAATTACCAAGCCATGATGCAAAGGAGCTTGAGAAAGCTTGGAAAGGCTATTTGTTGTTGACTTTTATATTAATTCCTTAACTTTCCATAAGCAACATTCAGGTAGACACATAATGTAGCCAGTGTGCTGTTCAGGAAGGTATTCATTCCCTTTACACTAGACTAGCCCACTTCAATGAACTTACAGAATTATCAGCTATCCAGAGTAACTGCACTTTCGAAAAGAGGAGCTTGTTAAGATTCTAACACAGTCCTCATATTTGCATGATGTACGAAGATAAAGCTCTGTGTCACTAAACATCAAACTTTGATACTAATATTCAATAGCCTGGAAAGCCAAGGGACAAAAGCTTATATAAAACAATATGCTCTCAAAGGTACACACGGCTTATACACCTTGATGAGGTTCACCAAAAAATGTTAGGGCTTTAGTTAACAGTTTTTTCACTTTAAAGTCTTTAAACATTTCTACCCGTAGAACAGCATCCTTGTTAAGACTTGTAACATCAACGTCCTAAACTAGACATAAATATCTATCCCTCCATAGCCTAACCTAAACAAGCCAAAGTGTTTGGTGGCTTCAACAATCTCAAGCTCCTCCTTGGAATAACCATTATTCTTAAAATGCTATGTAGATCATTATTTGCAAAGTTAGGAAATTATAATGCAAGGGGCATTGTTCAGTTGGCATTCCTTTAATCTTAGTCGTTCTTCGAGTTGGGGAGAGGACCATGTTCGCGTTTTTCTTTGGCCACAGCTAGGGTTCATGGCGGCTGTGACAGCGGCCAAGGGAGATCCTCCCTTGGCTAGCCACGAAGGAGGAGAGCAATCACGTCATTCTTTTGAGCAAGTACTTGGAGCTATTCATTTGCAACAGACCGAGGAGCCATCGGTGGGAGGAACTAAATATCGAAAGGATGGCTCCCCCGTCGTTTCTATGACTCGCATGGACAAAAATCGAGGTGAATCCTTCACGAAAAAACATGTTATTGTTTTGAAGTTTCTAGTTTCAGGCCCACGTTGGAAGCCATTCACGATGTGATTCATTGCACATGGGGAATACTGGGTGATTTCTCTATGAGTTTGCTAGACCCGAGGCACGTTTTGGTGAGACTGCAATCCAAACAAGAAGCAAAAAAAGTGTTATCCAAAGATTCCTTTCTGATTCGTGGAGTAAGATTCAAAGCCTTCCATTGGCATTCAAACTTTAGCTTGAAAACGGATCCTACAGTAGTTCCGCTATGGGTTGAATTACCAAATCTCCTACTACAATTTTTTCACCCTCCATTACTGAAAGCTATCGGAGATTCTTTTGGAGTTTATATATGCATGGATGATAATATGTGTTTTTTGACAAGGCCAGGAGCCACCCGGATTTGCGTGGAGATGGATTTATCAGAGGTTTTACCGAGTCGGGTTTGATTGATAGAACAGGTAATAAAGGTTTCTAGCGAAAAATGATTTTCCCGGGTTTTAAGTATTGTAATTACTGTGCGCTTATTGGGCATGATGAAAGTTATTGTCGAAGGAAACATGGGGCTGCTTTGAATCAAAATTAGTCCACATTGACAAAAACAGGTAACCAGGCGAAAAAAAAATTAAATACGAAGATGCCAAAGAAAGGAAAGCAGGAAGGAGGTTTTCAAGAAGTAAAAAAGGTCTATAGACCAATGAACAAAATTCAGTCAGGGAAAATGAATAAAGTGGAAGCTAGTGGTGCGAAAAATTCTTTGGGAAAGGAAGTATCGAGTCAAGTAGGTTTACCAGCGAACAAAAATCCTTAGGCAAGTCGGATTGAAAATAAAAATGAAGGTTTGGAGTTAGCGATCCCATTTGCTACATTGGCTGAAAATGAAGTTTAACCCTTGGATGCTAACGACATAGGGAATGAAAACAATGAAAATCAAGATGGTTCGGTCAAGCATGACAAAGATGGACAGCTAAATACAGCGTTGGATGGAGTGGAATTGGCTAAGCAACTGCTGCCAATGGACTCGGTGGTGGCAATGGCCTCTTCGGGGTCGGGATTGAAAAAGGATTTAGAGGAGGCATGACATTCAAGTGGAACTATCACATTAGTGGCACATGACAAACAAGATTCGGCGATTAGCATCCGGGCTCGATCTGAGAAAGCCACTGAGGATAACCAAGATAATTTGGATCTGGCTACGGTGACAGTGGGAAAAAAATAGGAAATAATGTGGTGACTATGCCGGTAGAGTCAGAACGTCATAGTGTTGGGACGGAGATCCATGAGAAGGTGGCAGATTCCTTTGAACAAACGAGACAGGTTTGGTATACCTCTTGTTTCTTGGAGAGGAAAAGAAACATAAGTTGCACCCCCTAATGGTTCATAGGGAGGTGTCTACTAAACAACAAGCATCGACACCTAGTGTTATTCGGTTTCAGTAGAAGCAGGGCATTTTTATGATTCTGATACCATTTGAGGAAAACGAACAGGAGATTGATACAAATAAGTCAGATGGAAACAAAAGGAGAGAAGACGATCGGGTCAAGAACACTGTCAGGTTTAAAGGAAGATTACATACATTTAAATTACATATTCGAAAAGAAAAACTTGAGAACGGGAAATACATTGGGTCAAGAACACTATGAGGTCTTTGAAGTAGAACATGAGTCAGGTCTTTCAAGTGAAGATATTGCAAGAGAATCGGCTGCTAAGAAATTTCCAAACACTTGCACCAAAGACTTCAGGCTTAGCCCTCGCAAATTTTCTAGAACTAAGAAATGTAACAATAAGTACGGAGATTGATCCATTGGATTTGTAGGGCTGGTCTATTTGGATAAAAGTCATACAACATATATTCACAATTAACAAATTTTTTTCAAATCAAAATGCTAACGGTAATTGGTTGCAGAATTTTTGTTAGAAGAGAACATGTATATGCCATCTATTCCACTTTGGTTCTTATGATAGATTTTGAGCACAGGTTGGGTGGTTGTAATGGTGTTGTTGGGGCCTTGTAGAGTGGTGATTTGAAGGGGAGGGTTGGGTAGTCATGTTAAAACAGTTGGAGAACAGGACAGGTTGCTCTGTTTTTAGTGATGTTTTTTTCCGGTATTGTTGACGCTTGGCGATGCAATTTTTTGCATGTTTGAGCAGACCTTAAGGTCTTGAAGGCAGCGAAAAATTTCAATGCGGTTTTGTTAGTGTTGGCTTGATTGGTAGCCTTTGTGCTATATCAATTTTCCTAGTGTTAATTCTTTCATTTTTCAAATGTTTTAATTCGGGTAAAGTCGTAACATACCCCCGAACAGACTATAAATCCTTTTTGATATTGAATAAAGGTTTGGTTTAAAAAAAGAAATTTTATGGTGACACTTTTTACAATATACCAGCAAAATAATTGAATGTTTGAAACATTCAACATAAACTTTTTTTTTTAAATTGAGAACGGACACGATAAAATTTTGATAGGTGACATTACTTTCTTCAAATTTTTTTAACATGAAACTAGCTTTTAAACATGTGCATTGCACGTGCTCACCTTCAATTGCAAGCATAGGGAGGATGGGAGACTATATACACCCCTTCTTTTAACATAATTTTCATGACGCACAGAAGAAATTTCTCAATGTTCTAAAATGGGTAAACAATAGGACTAATTTTGTCCTAATCCACCACATTGGAGAAAATGCATATTAAAATAGAAAAATGTTATGAACAAAACAATAACCAATTAATAATAAATAAGAGTTGCATATTACTAGCAATTGACAATTTTGTTGATTGACTTAATTGAAGATCAAACTTAAAGCCAAAACAATCCCCCTTACCCTGAACTCCCTTTAACTGAGTGTCCTTTGAAAATTAATATCTCTTTACCTTGAATTAATATTTGTTCAAGATCAATCAGGATTGTCCCTTCATCATTCCATAATAGTTTCGACTCTTTAACTCAACAATCTCTCTTAAAAAGAGACTCAGAGATCCATTAAATTTGGTCAAGTAAACATATCATAGTTTCAAGATGCATGGTTGAATCCAAATCCCTTCTTTTATTAAACCAAACACTTGCGTAGATTTGCTCTCTGGTGCCTTGGATGGATGGAGGGTTGCCTCGAATAAGAGAGTGTGCATTTGAGAGAATGATTGTTGCGAACTAAAAAATTTCCTTGCTCTGACTTATGCGAAAAGAAGAAACCCAAACTCCTCAAAACACATTTTCAATTAGGGTGCTTGAAACAACTATTTGATTTGTACTAATAACATGTATAATGGTTTTATACGAAAATTGGAGTTAAGGGATCACGTATCCCTTGGACTCGGATGCATTAATCAAAAGTGTTGCATATGGTTTTATGATAAGAGATTTGTAGTTACAGAATGACACATCTCTTGGGATCAGATGCATTTATCAAAAGAGCCGACTTGGGTGAAACACAACTCACAATCTAAAATAAATGATTTTTTTTTTGTAGTATAGATAGATATTTTCAAAAAAAATTTAATTTTAAGATATCAATATTTTATGTATATCGATGGAGCGCATACACTGCACCTTGAATTGTTTAAGGCGTCGCGCACTTGCTCGCACCCCTTGGTCCAATATACATAACAACAATATTGTCCCCAATCTAAACACCACCATGTTGGGCCTTCCATCTGGGCTTAGGTGGTGTGGGGTTTTATTTAAAAGGACTCGTTGCTATTAGGGAGTGGATCATTCCTTATAAATCTTTATGACAACTCCTCTTTACTTGATGTGGGACTATTCAAGTCAACACTATCCCAACAATCTCCACATTTGGCGCAAATCGTCACACATCCTACAATCCATCATCCCGATCCGCAACATCTCGAAGTACACCTCCTCTTCGAATGTCTATCGCAACCACGATTCTGAGAGTAGTACTCGGTGTATGAGCACAACTATTCCCAGCGTTGTTGGCTCCACCTAGTCGCAACCACTGCAACTAACTCCACCTCGTTTAGACTTGTAGGATATTTCCTTTGGCATGGATCTGGAGCTTCACCATGAATCGTTCACCTGGAGGACCTGCTTTCCACTTAGACCTGGCTTGCTGCCATGCGCTCATCCTTTAACTATGTCTCGCTTGCACCTCCACCTCGCCAAGTTCCCATCAAACCATCGACTCTGATACCAATTGTTGGGGTTTCGCACACCTGTGCGCACCCCTTGGTCCACTGTACATAGTAACGATATTGTCTCCAACTTAAATATCACCATACTGGGTCTCCATCTGGGCTTTGGTGGTGTAAAGTTTTCTCCAAAATGCCTCGTTGCTAGTAGGGAGTGGACCATCTCCTTATAAACCATAGTGACAGCTCGTCCTTACT
Source organism: Berberis thunbergii (assembly GCA_003290165.1). Taxonomy (NCBI): domain Eukaryota; kingdom Viridiplantae; phylum Streptophyta; class Magnoliopsida; order Ranunculales; family Berberidaceae; genus Berberis; species Berberis thunbergii. Next base: position 100,478 of record QNQO01009805.1, read on the forward strand.
ATTCATTGTGAAACCCTGAGGTTGTTACATTTATATATCTTCCTCTAAATCTCCATGTAGGAATGCATTTTTCACATCTAACTGCTCAAGGTGCAAAATTTATGCTGCAACAATACTCAATAAAGTTCTGATCGAATTCTGTTTCACAACTGGAGAAAATATCTTTGTGTAGTCAACTCCTTCCTTCTACTGGAACCCCTTGACTACCAACCTTGTTTATATCTCTTGGAACCATCATGTTCCTATCCTGTTTAACTCAATACACCCACTATATATTATGCAAAGTTTGTTTCCCTTTGGGTAGTTCAACTAGCTCTCATGTCTCATTTGAGATGAGTGATTTCATCCCGTCTTCCATTGTATTCTCCCACTATTTCGAATCTACTAACTCACATGTTTATTATAGCATTCAAGATCTCCAGCATCTATGAGTAACATGTAGTTCAAATAATTTTCGTCAGTGAGCTTCAAATAATTTACATAATCAGAGGATACATACTTTTTCTTCAGTGCAAGAGCTCAGAAAGATCTTTTGAGTGCAGAGGCTGGAGCTGGACTCTGTGGTGTATCATTTGTTGTGTCATGTTCTCTAGTGTAGTACCCTGTGATTGCAAACTCTCGCTTGTTTGCTGTACCAAATCATTATCTGGCATACCATCCAACTCAACATACTCAAGATCACTTTGCATCTATCTAACAGATTGTGTTTTATCTCTATTCTGATACATTATTTTTTCAGTGAATATTACATCACTGCTTCTAATGACTTTTTTGTTCTGATCATCCCAAAATCTATAACCAAAGTCATCACCACCATATCCAACGAAAAAAACATTTTAATGACTTCGAGTCAAACTTACTCCTAGAATTATCATTTATATGAGCATAAGAACTGCAACCAAAAACTTTTAAGTGGAAAAGGTTTACAGTCTTATCGGTCCAAACCTCTTCTGGTAATCTCTGCTCCAAAGGAGATGATGGTCCCCTGTTGATCAAGTAACATTATGCACTGATTGCTTCTGCCCAAAACTGTTTTGGCAAACCTGCCTGCAAACGCATACATTTGGCTCTTTCAGTCAATGTTTTGTTCATTCTCTCTGCCACACCATTATGTTTCTGGCAAAGTCTTTTTCATTCTTTTTCCATTCTCAGCACAATACATTTTGAAACCATCATCAATGTACTCTCCATCATTGTCGAATCTTAACTTCTTCACCTTCAAACCTGTCTCATTTCCACTAGTGTCTTTCACTTCTTGAACACATCAAACACTTCTGATTTTATTTCAAGAAATATACCCACACTTTTCTGCTATGATCATCAATGAAAGTTAATAAATATAACTTCCCACCAGTGGATGAGACTTTGGTTGCCCTCCATACATCTGTGTGAACTAACTCAAGCTTTTTCTTTTCAGGTGTTTTTCCATACTTCTTGAAACTAACATTTTTCTGCTTCCCAATGATGCAACTCTCACACAAATCAATATCAATTGATTTCAGTCCAGGTAGTTTCTCATTTGATTGCATGACCTTCAGTCTTTTTCACTCATGTGGCCAAGTCTCTGATGCCACAAGTCAGGATCTTTTTTTTATTTCAGCAATAACTATTGACCCACTTGTTTGTGATGTCGTGTAGAGAGTATCATTTTTTTGACCACTTGCAATAGTCATTACACCTTTAGAAACCTTTAGCTATCATCATTGAAGGTTATCAAATAACCTTTCAGCTTAATCTATGTTATACCCTTGCCAACATTATTTTTGTTCATGCCTTAGTTTTTACATTTAAAGCAGACCCCGAACTGGAACCTCCATCTGTCTTTTTCCTTAATTCTTTAGTAAAAAATATACTAACTATATCAATAAAATTCAATTTGTTATACCTTGTAGATCTACTAATCGTTGTAACTATGCTAACCCAACTCTCTGGTAAGAGGGACAAAATCAATACCAGTTGTTATGGCGTCGCGCACTTGCACGCACCCTTGGTCCATTATACATAGCAACAATATTATTGTCACCCCAACTTAAACACCACCATGTTGGGCCTAGGTGGTGTGAGGTTTTCTATAAAAGGCATCATTGTTGTTAGGGAGTGGATCATTCCTTATAAATCTTTGTGACAACTCTTCCTTACTTGATGTGAGACTATTCAAGCCAGCACTATCCCAACTTAACATCATAAAATTAAATAAATAAAACCATAAAAATATTGTGAAAAAAGAATAGTAGGTAAAGAAAGACAGGGGCAGAGTCAGGATTGCAGACAAATGGGGGGCAAACAGTACACAATTATTCAACTACACCAATTTCAGTAGTGACACAACTCTACCTTCTTCAATTATTAGCTTCCCATACCAATTATTGTCATGAGCAAGTGAAACGAGCGAGGCTTTCGCATCGGACCTATCATCGAGCGATCATGTGTAGAGCTTGGCAATTTGCTCCTAGATTAGACACAAAATTAGTTAATTCCCAGCAATATGTGAGAGTCCTAAATATCCGTCGGACACGACAGAGACACAGAGGAGCCAGGAGACGTCCATGCCACGATAGAATTTCTTGAACGTGGCCGCAGGGAATTATGATAAACAAGATTCAAATGCATCATTGTACCCATCAAAAATTCAGAAATTCAATGAATGAAAGCTTCTTTTGAACGTGAGGGGGGCAAGATACAAATTTAAAGGGGGACAATATGAAAAATACAAATAACTTAATGAGTTTTTTTTTTTTTTAAATAGGGAGAGCAATTGACTCCCTTAACCAAAGGGTAGATCTGCCCATGGAGAAAGAGAGGCAAAGGGGGATAGCAAGAAGAAACCATGAGGTTGAAGATGACCTTCAACCTAATGTTTTCTCTCACAATCATTAAACTTTCGAAGTGACGTGGGGGAAAAAATATTTGTAAAGCTAAAGAAGTGTGGTCATCCAATATTATGTGTTCAATTTACCCCTTATATTAATCTACCCCTTTCTGTAGGGCTGGGCAAGTACGGGTAACCAGCCCAAAATCTAAAAATCGAAAACGGGCTCAAGAAATTCGGGTCCGTGTTTATGAGACTCAAAATCGGACCGAGTTGACCGGGTAACCGATGTCCCGGTTAACCGAATTACGGGTCGATCTCGATCCTAAGAGCAACATTCAAATTGAATTTTTAAAGTCCAAATTTCAGCCCAAATTGAATTTTATAAAGCTCTTCCCTCAAATCATACATGATACATTATCACTTTATAAAGCCCAAATTGAAATTCAGCCCAAATTCATTCACCATCTCTTCCCTCAAATTCAACCCAAAAATAGCAAAAAAATATTTTTTTAATTTCCGGGCCGGGTCGGGTAACCGTCGGGCTCTGGAACTAGGAACCGACAACCCGACCGAGCATTGTGGGCCGAGCCGGGCTTTGAACCGACTTTTATAATACCAATTTAAAACCCGAACCAGATTGAATTTTTCGGTCTTAAATGCCCACCCCTACCTTTCTGTATTCCTTTCAACCAAAAACAGGCTGAAATTGAAAATGCCAATTCAATCCAACCCAAGGTCTGAAATGTATAAATCTGATGATGCTAGATCAAGTTATGAGAAGTGTCCAAAGTCACCAACCTACATCTTGTTCATCCTACTCAGTTTAGTAACATAAATCCAATTCATATATGATACTACCATTTATGCTTAAAACACACTCGAGCTTTAACTTGTCTAAGTTGCCTCAACATTTGATGGAAAGTTTTGGCTCTAATAAGACCAAATTCCTGACTGAGTATTTGAGCGTCTTATGTTCATGACTAACAATAAAACCAAGGGTCTAAAACTATATAGCTGCCTAGTAATTAGCTATGCTTAGCTACTGAAGTGATTTAGTTTATTTAAGTTTTATATTACTCTTCAATCTTCATCAATCTGTAAGATTTGGAAGATTTGCCCCCTATTCAAACATCACAACAACTTAATTAAAGCAATTGCTTAATAAACCAATTTGGGGGCAATCTCGCATAATTTTTGACAGTTAAGCTTGAAAGTGAAGCATCATTAATTACTTATATATTCTTAATCATTCACCGATCATATCACATCCTATTCCACGAAATCATTTAAATTACTAGCATGAAAGTTAAAGAAAAAATTGTGCGGAACATGATTTAAAGTTCACGGATAATGATGAGACCTTGAACCATTTGAATGCCCTTTTTCAGTATTTGAATTCTGAATTTTAGACATATGATATCATCCAACACAAGTTTTTACAATTAAATTAGCATTGGTTGATCGTCCAAATTTGGAGGGCGTGGGATTATTACCATATGGATGGTATGAAGCTGTCTGCATATAATATATAACCTAATTCGGTAACATGCGATAACCACCAGATGCATCAAACTCATTTAATTGAAAAAGATTATTTAGTTATCAATGATGAGAAAGGAAGATCTAGTAACTAAAATAAATTTTAGTTTAGTATTGTGATCCAGCTTAGAAACAAATTAGAAAAACTTAAGCAAACCCTAGATATCGGGTAATCATCCAAACACGTGCATCGACCCACACGTGACCTTAGTTGTCGGCTTGACTAATCCGAAAGGGCCACATGTCAGCATCAATAAACTTTTTTAAACGTTGATTAATATATAAAGCCAAATTTGACCAGCTTCTAAACTTACTAACAGACACTTTAGAATTCCATCTTAAGAAACATCTATTCATTCATTAGTCCAATTCATCCCTTAAAGAAATAATTATGAGGAGTAAGGTTTATTGGATTAAGAGTTTTTATAATAACCTTAATAAAATGGTTATAAGATCATGTGAGTTTGTGAAATATATTCTTTTCTTGATCTTCAATTCATCATGAGATCCATGACCCTTATTTTAACTCTTTGTTTCAGCTTAATTAGCTTACAAAAACATTGCTATATATCACTACTAATAGGAGAAAATATATATATATATATATATGTAAATTATACCGTTCTATATAATTCATACTACAAGTGCACAACAATGCCCAAGGAGGATAACTCATTTTGATGATAGCTATCGCATCTCCAAACTCTTAATTGATTCATTTTGGTCCTTTTACAACATAAGGCTATTGTCATTCACTCTCAATGGGTTGAAGATTGACTGCAGTTACTGTGATCGGCCATGTTCCAAATGAAAATTTCATTTTTTTAATTAATTATAATATATAGTAAATTAATTTTTAATAAATTTCATCCGCAACCTATTTATTTTATCCCCCCTACTATAAAGAAACTTGTAACACCAACTCTATTGATAACTCCATCAATTACTTGTCTATAAAATTTTTTTTAAAAAAAAGTTCAACTAACTCTCATATCCCTAGTCAAGGTTGTTGCATAAAAATGTCGATGTAAACACGATTATATGACCAATTATATATTGTATTCATTATATATTGCATTCATTATTTTTATAAATGAATTAATTAAGTCTAAATTTTGAAAAAAAAAATTAATAGGGCTTATGTAAGAGCGATGCTATAAATATTTTGAAAGACGCGATAGCTACGGAAAAATCATATTTGTCAAAAAACATACCAATCCACAAAATTACTCGAGTTTGAATGTAAAAGATTTATCGACAAAATTAACCATTTGGATAATACACAAATATATATGCTCCCTTGATCGGGGGCAAAAGGAATTCCTATAAATCCAAGGAATAAAGTAAATAATACCAATGCAACAAGCAGCAATAGCATAGTATTATCTTATTCATGAGGGTATAGGAAGGCTTTTTATTGGAAAAGTTAGTAATAGTAAAAAGGGATCGCATTTGAATAGATCTTCCTCTATCTCTTGCGGGGGAGGGCTCCTCCCCCCTCCCCCTTCTTCAAACTCTAATTCATATTCTTCATTTTCATATAGAAATATCTGATTATCAATAGAACAAGATCCATTTTGCATCATATCTAAGGGATTATTTGGTTCGGACCGAAGAAGCAGAGTCACTCAATCATTATCAAACTGACTATAATCTTTTTTTATTAGTGAGAATCCTCCTAGAGCGCCTTCTACTTCTAATAGGCCATGAACTAGATCAGAATCATATCATTATCAAGGAATGCATAAGAAGTGTCCCAAAATTTTTCCTCGGATTCAGGTGGAGACAAAAGATCTTGAGCAACCGATCTGGTAAGACCAAAGTTATAATGTTATGTGAAATTGGTATTCACTTTGAAAGCTTAAACTGTTAAAGTGGGTAGACGAATCATATCAAGTGGTTCGGCCTATGGACTAGGGAAAATATTTTAGTCTCAGTATCTTATGCTTTTGGTGGTTGCCTCTCTATCTTAGGTGGCATTTTTTTGTTTTAATCAGAACTTTGGGTCTGAAAAAAAAGTAATCCACTTTAACCGAGTATTTGTTTTTACTTCTAATCGAAATTAGAAGTTCTTAATAGGTTCAATTCAATAAACACCACACCAAGGAGGTGCTAAGCACTTGCCATTGAAAAAAAAAAACTATAAATTTCAGTACATCTTGAGTAAGTCACAGATCCACATAAACAATAGCGACTAATGGCCCAAATGGCTTCTTTTTTTTTTTTTTTTTGCCCGCGGGTAGTTTCTTTTTTTAACACATAAATCCTATTCATACTATTGAATTCTAGGAAATAAAAAGAGATTGAAATTTTCAATGAATTGAAATTCCGTTCAAATATTAGAATCTATAAACCCCAATGGTACTTATGAGTGGATAGACATAGGGGTTAGGAGATACAGGATTAGGTAGCTGTTTTTTTAACTTAAGTTAAAAATGTCTTGTAACTACTATTTAAAAAAAAAAAAAAAAAAATTCTCAGAAGTCATGATCAGGTGGATATCTTGGGAAGCAAAGCACATTATGAGAGTTCTTACTAACCCATTAGTTGAACTCACTTACATTATTGTCTCAGTGAAGTGATTAGTTTATTGATCTCCACTAATTAACTTTCCTCCTTGTCTCCAAAATTACATTTCCCTTCATGGTTAAGTGGCCAACAAGTAAGAATGACTGAACCCATTCCAATAAATGGGTTATCAATGGATTGCCAAGTAGGCCGGTGCACTGCAAATCCCCTGTTCATATGTGACTCATAGATTAGCATAGTCATCACTCTAAGCTATATTATAAACTAGACAAAGTTTTCCTCTAGTGAGCCACTTTTGGTAAATGGAATAGTTGTACAGATTCAATTTAGGGTTAAGTATGGTTATAATAATACTTGATGGAATTTTAGGGTTAGGTCTCCATGTTGGTACTATGACACAAGAAAGTGATAAATGATTGTATTATGGGGTTACTTAACGATTTAATTATACGGTATTGGTCGACAAACCATGACCTGTAACACTAAAACAAATGTAGAGAAATGACAAATAAGAACAAAGGGTTTTCCATGTATTTGTGTACTTCTCTAGGTAAAGTGTTCCATTCCAGTCTCACGATCTTTTGTCTGCTTCATAAATTGAATATGCACGCTGGGATGATCTGTATTTTTCAGTAATATACACTTACAACTTGCAATCACAGCTTATTTATATATACATACAGACCAAGTAGATACGATGGACATTCTTAGTTATCCCATATAGCTGAGGGAGACTGCTTAGGGTGTGTTTGGTTGCATGGAATCCTATGCCATGGGAATTTATGAGGGGGACCACTACATTTTAGGCTAAATTGAAATATCACTCCACTTCCACCATTTGGTTTGTGATCAATGGTGGGGAATGAACATGAGAATCACATGCCTTGGGGGGGCAAGGAGTGGGATTCCCATGTTTATGGGACTTTCATTCCCACCATTTGATCACAAAATCAAATGGTGGTCAAATGGTAAATGTGGAGTTATATATTAATTTAGCCTAAAATGTAGTGGTCCCCTCATGAATTCCCATGGCATAGGATTCCATGCAACCAAACACACCCTTAGATTATTGATATTGAGTTTGATTAGATTGAGTTCTTGAGATTATCACATAGATTCAACCTATGCTCCACAAATTTCTTGAAATATGATTGATCACAGAAGGTCTCAATATCATGATTGATGTACACAACCTATGAGTCGTGTTATACACAGAATTTTTATCTTTAATAAAGAAAAGAAAATGTGTTGGTTAATTGATGTTAGCTGATTTGTCATTTTAAGGATTTTTGAATGGAATCTCTGATTTGCATATTAAAAATTAAGATGGGTGAGAGAGTGCTAAGTATAACAAAATAATGACATCTGTAGCCCATTAAGAGGACTAATAATAATTAAGAATTCATTATTATATGATCTAACTCACTGTGAATTAGGTTTATAAAGATGGAAGATGGTACTTGCACTCCACTGCCAAATGAAAGTTGCAGAAAAATAATATAACAAAACTAAAAAGCTAAGATGGCAGGGTTTGGATCTCCTTGTGGAGCATGCAAGTTTTTGAGGAGGAAGTGTGTCAGGGGTTGTGTATTTGCTCCATATTTTTGTCATGAACAAGGTGCAAGACATTTTGCAGCAATCCACAAAGTCTTCGGAGCAAGCAATGTCTCAAAACTCTAACACACCTCCCAGTGACAGACCGTTGTTGAAGCTGCTGTCACAATTTCAATGAAGCTAAGCCAGGCTTTCAAGATCCATATATGGCTGTGTTTCTCACATTTTTGCCCTCCAACAACAGGTTAATATAGTTCTGGTCTGTTGTTCTTCATTGAATAATGAATAGGAATTGCATTGTAAACTTTAAACCATTCTTCTTGTTTTCTCATTGCAATTTGATTGGTTTGAATTGTTTAGGTTGTGAGCTTACAAGCACAACTAGGCCTCACTAAAGGAACAAGCAGTCCAAGGTACTCCAAAACAGCTAGCAGAGAAACTTTTTAGCAAATTTTCAAATTAACCAACATACTGATCAAAGCTTGTTCATTTAGACGAGCCCAGGATTGCCCACACTCAATCCAAATTATGTTAATAACACGAAGCCATGCTATACAATGACCATGGGTTGTTACATCCAAACCACATTGCTCCGTATCAGAATTCAACCATGCCTCAAGATAATTTGCAGTTTCCTAGTTTAGCCGACACTTCATATGCCATGGCTTCAGCTCTGACATGCAAATGAACCACCCAGAAATCGATTTTCCAAGATACAGAGGACCTTCAAGCAATTGCTTTCTCTTATGTCAGAATTCATAAGACGATGAAGCAATGATGAATATGATCTGTTGGAGTCTTAATCATTTTTTTTATTATTAGTCTACTACTAAATATATATATATTCCTAAAGTTGAGCTTTTGGGTTTGCCAATAGGCTTGCTAGATTATCCAAACTGTTAGCAAATGCTATAACCCACTCGTATAATTAAGTTTCTGGGAATTTTTGTAAACATAGAAATGGTGCAAAAATATTGTTACTTTGTCAAAACAGAAAAGAGAATCCCTTCTTCAAGTTGAAGCTACAGACCATATAAACAATTGAACTCAGACCTAGCAATGACCTAGATACCTCTTTGTTATAATAAAAATAGTTCACCTCGAAAAAAATTATTACATTAGTCTTTGACATAAAACTTTTACCCAATTAATCTTTGGTTTATTCCATTTAAAAATAATTAGATCTTGTCTTGGAGATTGTGATCTTGGTCCATTACTATAAAACAGCGTTGTAGTCCTGCAATGAACCTGTGAACTTTGGTTGAGTTTGGGTGTAGTTCTGGTATGGCCTAAAAGAAAAATCAGTTTCAAATGATTGCCATTTCACTCAGACCTGATCTAAAAACGTAGGGTGCCATCCAACTGACTTGATAGTGTTAGCATGGTGTCAGATGTTTACAAGACTCTGATTTAGTTTGGGAACGCCTTAGACACCAAGTTTCAGTTGAGGCTTGAATCTGGCGGGATCGCTTAAGTATGGTTTTGCTCAAAAACTTCCTAGATTTTATCTTGAAACCATTGGTTAGATTGTGATTGGAAGCCTGTAAACTCTAATTTCAACAAGTTAATGGTTTGATTTTTGCTTCTGTGCAGGCACTGCATTGTTTGTCTATTGATTGCATCTTTCTTGTGTTTTACACTCAAGAGAACCTAGCTAATAAACCATTTACAAGAGCTTCAGACATAGATTAAAAAATATATTAGTGCAATGGAACAGAAAATGATCAAGTTCAATTAATCATTTTTCAGAGAATAACCACTTGTTTGTTTATCTTTTTTAGACAATGTTAGGCAGCAACGGCTGAATTACGTAGGAGAAAGCTACACAGCTAGCTGGTTTTGTTGACATATTCACATTTTAACATTAACTTACTGAATGGACTATTACCAGAAAAACAAAGTTATAAACATGTAGGCCATCAGAGACACTGTTTATTGTCGGAGGCTTTTCTACTGTTTTTATTATGATTTAAACAAGTTCCTTCACTTAGTTGCCTTGCTGTATGTCTGCTTTCGCACTATAAACCTTCGTGCCACAGCACTTCAAGAACGGATTTGTAGCAATATGCAACAAGATAATTACACAAGCTAGTGAAAAAAATGAAGATATAAAGCTTTAATGGTTCACATTACGAGCCTAGTTAAGTAATTAGCTTTCTGCTTCATGACATTTTTAGTTTTGGACGAGTATTGCTTCATTCGTAATACTTCAGCAACACTCTACATCTACTGGTTTGATGATCAAAACATATAAAAAAAACAACAACAACCATCCTAGTATCTGAAAAATATTATGGGTTTTTTTGGTTCACAAACTTGCCCATTTTATTCCAACTCTTTTCACCGCAACATATTTCTGAACTCAAGAATTTGTTTGTAGTTGAAAGTTTTTTCAAAGTCATCGACGCAAGGGGAAGGCCCCACAGGACGACGAAGCACTTCGTTTCGATTTTTATAAACACTCTGCACGCTCTTTTCTCTGCTCCTCTTTTCTTTTCTTCTTTAATAAAGCCGTTACAACCAGCTGTTCCATATGGATGAAATTAGCAAATAATATAATGGTCTTGCGTGTAGAAGCAACGACCAATTTTGTTTTCCATTGAATTCATACCTCGGAAAGAGGTGCATGACCAAGCAATCTTTTATTCAGTCACACTTTCTGTTCTCTATTGTATTCAACAATATATTCATTCATTCAATCAACTTTTGGATAAGTGCTTCTAGTTTATTATTCTCTTTCAATATGGTTTGTGATATGGCCAATTTGCTTCCTTGCATTACAGGTTTATTTGGAGTACTAAGACCAATTTAGTGCTAGACCTCAGGTTATTATTACATACATTTCTTTGTTAAAATATTTTGTGGATGGTTACTAAGTGTCATATATCAGCTCATTGAAGCAATAACTATACATTCATACTAGACCTTGTGATTGTGTTATAATGAAACCAAAGTATAGGACCTGTTAGAACAAAGGCGAAGGCTAAAATGAATTAGCTACCCTCTAGATGGGAGGAAATCTAGTTTGGACAGATTGGTAAAGCTTGAAAATTCCCAATGTATTCGGGTCTAACGCAGTGTTGTATACCTCAAATAATGTGTTACCAAGTCTATACCGGACTGTGGGAACCCCCTTGGATGTGCAGGTTGGTTTAGTATCAAACTTGGGATGAATACTATTGATTGCCATAATTCTATGCAGGATTAGATTAACAAATCGCTAATATTCTTGACCATCCCTAGCAATAGAAGAACAAGCTTGTGCCAATCAATTCATGCAAATAAAAACAAGTAAATTGAACAAACTTGCTTATAAATAAAAAGATAGAAAGCAAGAAAGAAAAAGGAGAATGGATTTTTATATGGAGTTGGTCACAATTTGAAGGCACATGCCTTCAACACACACACTCAACAATGGAAGACTCAAAAGCTTTCCCAATTCCCTTTGGACTCTTTTTTCTAAATCTGGGTTTACTCCAAGTTAAGTCTTCTCCATCTCGCTTTTTTCTTTTTCATTTTCCTTGTCTTCTCTCCATATCAAACAACTAGTTAATATACTTCGTTCAACTTCAAGTGAAGTTTCCCCACTTAATCACTTATGGAATAAAGATCATTCACTAAACTTTTGAACTTAATGGTTCTAACCAGTGTCACTTTTAGTCAATCATGGGGTCCATTTATGCTCATAAACTATATCAGTTCAACTAAGAATCCTTCTTTTCTTTTCTTTTTAAATTCGGGGCTCGAAGCAAATGATTTGTTTTACATAATTGAATAATGTTAAAATGAGGGTTAATACACTAGTCAATAATGGGAATTTGCAACACATTAGTATAATGTGGTGTAAAATCGCATATGGTTTGTGTAAGATGCTTCAGAACTGTCCACTTCATAAAGTTGGTTTGCCTGAAATACATGGTCGAGTAACAAGTGAAAATTCAAAATTATATTACCACATGGATGGTAGGGATACGCCCAACAGAAACCGAAAAAGATTTGCTCAACATTCTAGTTTCATCCTCTTGACTAGATCAAAAGACAAAAACAAGCACCTCCCTCACTGACACCTCTACAAATTTTGTCAATTCAACATGTTTTCTTTCATGTTAGTAAACATGTGAGTGAATGTATGCAACTTTTATCCTATATCCATGTAATTTGATTTCCATGATTAGTTTCGTGTCTACAATCAAGGAACATTTTGTCTAGCCATTGCATGCATAACTATGGAATATCAATAACATTATACAAATGTTAGGTAAACCACTACTAAACCTAATTCATCAAGCCAAGTGGGTCCTTTCAATACTCAATTCAAGGAAGTCTTCTTACCAAAACAAATTATTTTAGTCTCTACTTCCATTGTATTCAAGGGTGACGCCCTCAAATGTGTTTTTTTTCTTCTTTTTTTTTATGACACTATCAATTTTGCAAACCCCATCATGTTTAAAGAATGGAGAGATTGATTTTTTGTAATAGGAAAAACAAGGGAAATACAATTTAAAGTATACATCAATGCCTCCAAAATTGTTCATAAACCTTGATAAGGTTCAACTAAGACTCCAATAATTTCATCAAACACTTCTAAAAGAGAACAATCTTCCATTTAAATGGTCAAGTTGTGTATCTAAGTAAGAAGATTTTCTTCCATACAAAGGTAGAGATGACAAAGATGATAGAACTTTGAAACACTGAAAGAGACACTTCTTTGTTATATATACATCAGGGCATAAAAGAAAATCAGTTTCTCATCATCCTTAGAGCCAAAGCTTGAAGCTCACCCAAGTCATTGGTAGGGACTCTTCTCTTTGAGTAGTTATCATCGGAAGCATGAACATCTTGCATCATCACATTGTTTTCCACCGAATCCATGGAGCTTTGAGGTGAAATAGGATGCATAAATGTTGGATAGTTCATATGCTGCATCCCTTCTGCAATGTTTCCTGTCCAGTGGTTCTGTAAAGACCGTGATTCTTTGAAGTTTGCAGCCAACATGGTCTTCATTTGCACCAATTGAGCTTGCAAGCTCACCACCTAAACATATAAAAAGCAACAACAACTTAATCCTGTTATTACTAATATCACGATTTACATGGTAAATGTAATATGTGAAGGATATAAGAAACACACCTGTTGTTGTAGAGCAAAGATATGTGCCACACAACCATAAACAGGATCTCTGATCCTAGCTTGAGCTTCGTAAGCAATAGTGACAACTGCTTCACATCTATCATGAATGGGAACTTGTGACAATAACTTGGAGACGTTACTAGCACCGAACACCTTATGAATAGCGGCGAACCGAGCAGAACCCTGTTCTGAACAGAAATAAGGTGCAAAGATACAATCTGAAGCACATTTCCTCCTTAGGAACTTGCAAGCACCACAAGGAGAGCCAGTTCCTGAAGCCATGACAAAAGAGTGAGAGATCCTAAGGCACACGAGCACACTAGAAAATGGTGCTTGGAAGTGTAATTGATTGGGATACCAAATGCAATGCAAGTGGGGTTTAGGGACACAAAGGGTTATATAAGGACCTAAATGGGAGGGCCTTTAAGGGTTTTTTGTTGGGTTCGAAGGGGACACAGTGTCATGGAGTTGTAGAAAATGGAAAAAAAAATTTCTTTTTGAAGGAAGACTATAGTTTAGGAACTGCTGCCTATGTATTGATTTCTAACACTGTTTCATTGGAAAGTGGCAATAATATTCATCGACAGAAATACATTGTTTAAAATCAATCAAACTAAGGCATTTTGAGATTTTTTTTCGTGCTTACTACACTCCACGTGAATCAGTATGTCGATCGATGTTTTACAACCGATTCATTGTCACACAACATTTACATCATTTGATCAAAATCCACTACATTTACATCATTTGATCAAAATCCACTACATTCATGTCATGTAGCCACGTGAAAAATGAATGTCGATAATTATCCTAGTCGAGTGCACATACAAAAAACCTGTTTGCATCCACAAACATACCACTTGGATCAACCATATCTACATCGAACCAGCCTCACCTCTTCTCATAATATTTTGCCGTGAATGAACCTTATATTTGGATTGATCTGTCTACATATTGCTTACCCAACAAGATTCGATGTGTTGACAGCTACATAAGCAGCTATTTTATCTCATTGGGAGCTAATTATGAAGTCCGATAACTGATAAATACAAGCGTAAAATTTTCCAACAAAAGACTTGAACTTGTTCCATTTTCTGACACAAGTGTTTACAGGGCCATGTTAGTTTTACACAAAAACAAGTGATGAACATCATCTTGAGAATCCAAAGGCCAAGAAAAACCCAACACTTTTTTACAACAACCCCAAAAGCATTTCTCATTTCTCCAGTAATGCACAAAAAGTAGCCCTCCATAACAAAGAGGAAGCTTTGATTACCTTTCTTTCCTTCTCTGATCACTTGTGATGAAACCTTACTTTCAACAAGAACTGCATCTTGACCTGTCCAAAATGCCAGTATCAATATTTGGTTACATCCCATGAGAGAGCATGCACTCAGATGAAATACAAAAATGAAGTATGATTAATATGGTGTCATAACTTAAGACAAGAACCATGAAATATTAAATTCCTTTAAAGAGAGAAATTGTAAAGACCATTAGAAGATGTCATTATGAACAACACGAAGTAGTCAAATATGCAGCCGCCCACAAACTGATTTAACATGGAAAAGCAGAAGAGTTCATGGAAACTTTAGAGAGAAGGAAGTATCTCGAAGTCTGTCAGAGGAAAATGATGAAAGAGGGTGGTAAGGAACCAAGTGTCGGCATGACATGCCAAAAGGGTATGCTCAAAGGAGTGAAAACTGGCAGATTGATTAAAGTATTTGAAACAATCTACTGAAAATCTCAGTTCGTGTTTCCAGATCAATTTAGAATTCTTGAAATAATATGCTGAAAATCTCAGTTTATGTTTCCAGATCAATTTAGAATTCTTGAATCAATCTGCTCCACTTGTGATTAAAATTTTCAATCAGTGAGTTTTAACTTCGGTCAACCTACTTTAAATTCTATAAAGACCTTACTTTCTGTCGTTCTGTCTAGAAGTGAAGTTGTGGGAGAGAATTGTTACTCTTCTCTTGTTAATCAAGGTGCATTGTAAATCTAGGTGTTAGGATCAACCAACACATTCAAAGTTCATTTGATGACCTTCCAAAAGGATGCTAAACTGAAGAAAGGTCTAGGTTGGGTTGAAAGGCAAAAGACAGGAAACAAGCAAAGGTAGAAACAAAGGATTCAAATTAATTTTGGGTAGATCTACAAGAAAGAGTTGTAGAGCCGACAATTTTAACAATCGTGGTGGTTCTCTAACGGAAGCTCAAGACTATCACATGGATCATGGATGTGATTAATGGAGGACCGATTGAAAGCTTGATAGATCTAAGCAAATAATCTTAGATCTAGGTAGAGAGATAACTGAACTAAAATGAGATCGAGACTAATGACGATAGTCTTTTGTCTCAAAAACTTCAATCTTTTCTTCTCCAATTGAATCTATTAGGGATCGGCTTGATAGGAAATCCAGCCGAAATGAGATCGAGACTAATGGCAATTGAATCTGTAAGACTGTCTCGAACCTTCAATCTTGTATTCTCCATAACTTCAATCCAACCCTAGATTCTTGCCCACCATTAGTGTCTGAAATTGTCACTTAGACAATTTAACACCCAAATTTCAGCTTTACATAACATACCCATCAACCATCATCATGATCAGCCTTCACTGCCTACATACTATCCCAAGTAATGGAACAAGAGCCATCAATCATCAATGGCTCCAGATAAACTCATCCTAAAGGCTAGTCAAACAGGGAGTTATCAGCCATCACTGGCTCCAATCCTCCAGCAAACCAAGCTCAGAGGATAATTGACTATGAAGTTATTCCAAGATTTTTATTATTATTATTATTATTACAATCTGCTGTTGTTTTGCTGATTACAAAAAAAAAAGTAACTTGAGCGAACTACTTGGACTGTGCCAGTGAGTTTTGAATCCACCACCTTCAACACGTGGAGAGGGATGCATGACCACTGAGCCATTGGCCCATGTTCAATTCATGCATGTGGTGTCACTCATAAACATCACTGGTATTTTACTGCTAGTAGAAGCAAGGCAACGCTGGTCAGTCATCACCGTCATAGACCCTGTCTTCCAGTTTTCCAAGTGGCTACGTGATTGTGACAGCACAAAACTCTTGGGATCCTACAAGAAAGCCATTTCCTACAGTTTCTTGACATTTCCTCCATAATAAACTAACCACCAACATTCGCTATAAGAGATACTCTTCTTCACGCCAATTGCATTAAATTGTCAGTCGTCCAGTTTACAGTTTAGAATCTGAGCATAGAACCCTTGATAGGTACTGTACGGATGGCAGTTTGACCTGAGCATTTTGGTATGAGCCCCGCTCCTAATGGATCAGGCGTCGCAATTGGGTAGCAGAGCAGGTATGGGGACAAAAATTCAAACCCGAGTGGCATTCAGGTCGGGGATGGATGCCGCATCCCACCTACCTGTATGTACATAATATTTACATATTTTGTATGGGTATAGAATGCTTTATTAGTTAATCAACTTTTTCAAAGGAAAAAAAAAAAAGGTTTTTATATCAATCAATGACCTTGATAAACCAACTGGCCTGACATCATAATCAGCCATATGAACCCATGACTGTCTGCTTTCACATAACCAAACCTGGCTGCTTAGTTGTAGCTTTTGGGAAATGTGAGACCAAATTTGCCCCCCACCCATCCCCCAGTTATTTAGCTCTCACTTCTAAGTTTTCAAGACACTAAAACTTAATCTCACATTCGCATTGAGATAAGGTCAGAAGGTATCTATAAAAGTAGTCGAAAACATGTTCTACGTGTCCTGTCTTAAATGTTGGCATGAACACACCAACTGAGGTGCTGCCAAGCACGTGCCAGTTAAAACAAAGATGTTGCTAAGTAAAATAGCTTTATGTAAAGAAAGGCCAACCTGTGCAGTATTGTAGACAATATACTCATTATACATCAGCTCAGATGCCTTGATATTTGATTGGACCGGTTTCCCACATGGCACAATCACTTCGTTTCTCCATTGAACATTCTCTGATTGCTGAGGTACCATCTTTCCAAGTCCTTTGGTTGAGTGTTTTCCTGCTGGAGGCTTATCCATATACTACAAATATACCAAATACAAAAGTAAGCAAACATATTATGTTCCTTCATGACTAAAAATGGGTTTCTGGAATATGCATGACATATAATTTTACACAAATCCCAGCAGATGGAAAAAATCGGAAAACAATGCACTCGTAGAATCATTTTATGTACTCATAGAAAAACAATGCATCCTTTTGAATGAGCATGCGTTGAATATTGGCACACTTCTGTTTCATTAAGATAGTTGAGAAAGAGACAGTTGTCATTTAGAAACTCACCGAGGCCTTCTTCAACTCGAACATCTCCCCCAATGCAACTTCACTCAGAAGCATCAATCCAACAGGATTCTTTTTATCAGTGAAGCAATACTGAGCACTCTTGCTCACCATATCCGCGAAGTAAACTCCTTTACCAAACTGGTTTAAGAAATTGAAATTTGTTAGTTAGATACAGTTGAAGCACACACTAAATTTAGTTAGAGAGAGGGAGAGACAAACCATATATCCAGTCGCTGGAGCTTCCGGAGGTGCTATTCTAAGTCCTTGACTAAGGATACCCACAAAGTTTGTCAGCCGTGAACCTGTTAACCACAACTTCTCAGCTCAACTTTTCCAGTCTTTTTCTTAGTATTGAAAATGCTCCTCAAATTTATGTCAGTTTTAAGATATATGTAACAATCAAAGTTTCGGGTGACCCAGGAGATCTGTATCTTCACTAAAAATGTATAGAAAAATGAATTGCCAGACTAGTCTTGGAATATATTTAGTACCCTGACTTACCATGCCACAAGAGCATTTTATTTTTAAGTTTTTCTCTGTGTGGTGCAAACTTATCAAATTCCCCTTCGCGTTCAAGTGTAAAAACATCTTCCAGCTCAAGAGTCCAACTCTGAAGACAAGAAAAGAATTGCAGGAACAATTTACAAAAATAAACAGATAAACAACAACAATAATGATAATAATTATTATTATATAATTATAATAAAAATAACACACCAATACAAATATATATTCCAACTTGACGCACCGTATGTGTAGGAGCATGAGTGGTATGGAGATACTTCTTAACCAATTGAAAATCTTCACTGTCATGAGGTAAAGGAGTCATTTGACAATGGAGCTTCTTATACTTATCATCAAGGGAATCATCGTCATCAGCATCAAAACCGACAAGGCGTGAAGCAATTTCAATCTCCTGAAGAGCATCTAGCATTTTCACCTACAAAAAGAAATGTAACAAAGAATCAGAATTATTTTCTACTATCAATTTTTCAATGAAATGTAAATAAACTTCCTAGGCATAAAGGCTGCAGCAGATAGGAAAATGTCCACATAACATCATGTTGATTAACATCTTATTCCAAGTAGGCATTAATAACATTCTTCTATTTACTTATCTAGATAGAAGATGTGCCTTCTTAAAGATGTCTCTGATTTTTCAAATTATCTCTTATTAGATTTATTTTTATTGCTTTTTTTAATCT
Source organism: Berberis thunbergii (assembly GCA_003290165.1). Taxonomy (NCBI): domain Eukaryota; kingdom Viridiplantae; phylum Streptophyta; class Magnoliopsida; order Ranunculales; family Berberidaceae; genus Berberis; species Berberis thunbergii. The sequence goes on from QNQO01009805.1 coordinate 119,568, forward strand.
AATAAAACAATCGCTCTGATTATATGGAAACAAACCCACAAATGATGTAAATAATTTGAAAAGCCCTCAACTAAGGAACCAATATAGAGATTTTGTATTGCATCCCTTACCTTTGATTTAAAATCATCTTCATCTCTTATAACATGTGGATGGATTGAAGGGATTAAAGTGAAGAAACGATTGCTTGCATCAACAAGCAGGCTTTCCTTAATAGAAGGTTCACGATTACTGGTGAACAGAGCTTGTATCTCAGTCAATGCCTCAAAACCTGAAAACAAGTTTACATGGAGGGTGAACAACTAAGTTTCATCCAAAGCCCAATCTTCAGTGGGGGAATAACCAGGTAGCACTTTGACATGGAGTTGTAGAAATACAAATATAAGAAATGCATACCCTTCTGGATGTTACTTTTGCTTAGCTTCCCAAGGGGCATTTCTGACAAATTAATCTCAAATTCCATCATGGCATTCCTGAAAGAATGACAAGTTTCCTAATTAGGTAACAGCTGTTCATTAGAAACAAAATAAAATAAATACCCGCAATAATATATATATATATAAGAAGAGATCCAATTCATAACCTGTATGTTTCGACATTAAAGAGCATCTTGATTAATTCTATTAGTGGGGAGCGAGATGGCTACTGCCAGTGTCCATATTTTTCTTCTTCAATACCTGTTTGCTGACCCCATAATCCTATAAAATTGCATTAAATATGTGAGATAAGCTTTATTATAAGGGGAGAGTTCATATCTGAGGAAAGGGCAAAAGAAAAGTAGTACAATGTCCAGTGGGAAAAATCTTCCAGGTTGCTTCTGAAAATTTTTCTTCTCTTCCCATGCCTCCCAAGAGTTCCCTGTCTTTTCCAGAAATAACCGCTTGAATTCTTGAATTGAATCCGATTTTGACATCGGTTCCAGTTTGTTTCTACCAATCTTCTCATTTCCCACACGACCCCACTTGCGAAATACATGACAGCCTGATCCTTTGTCATCTTGGATGATTTGGAGTATATAGTAACTTGGGATAACAAAAACAGTATGATTAGATAATCATGAAGACTATAAATTATACAAAAATACGTAAGAACTTTAAAACATCACAATATGTGAATCAAGAAAATCAGTATCTTCTTCCAAAATAGACAGATCACAGATAAGAAAGGAAAACAAAATTCGTGCAGCCACCTTTTGCAAAAAGAAACTTAAGGTCATAATTCCTAAATGCAAATTTTGTCTATGAAAACACAGCCATGGCCACAGGTCACAGACATGACACTAAACTGGGATACAACATAAAGTACATAAATATTAGATTCTGATTTTATTTTTGTTTAATCCATCCATGATTTCGAAAATTGCAATTACAAGGTGGTTGTTGGAAGAGCTAAGGCTCTGAGATGTCATTTGTGAGGCAAACTAAGGCTTACGCCTTAATTGAGGCGGAAATTTGAGCCATCAGTGTGCAGCTGCAGCATAGTGAAGCTTGCGCCTCAACTTCATGATGTTCAGCAAGACAATTTTGTCACAATTTTTTTTTTTAAATTGACATATTTTTGCTTTACAACCCCCAAACCCCCCAATCTGTCAAGTGCCAACCC
>QNQO01009806.1:0-102747 GCA_003290165.1 Berberis thunbergii
AAAAAGGAAAAACCATGAATGAGAACACTTGGGTGTGGAGAGCAGGAAGGCTCTAAATCAGGCTTGTTTGTAATCATGGTAGTTAAAAGAAGCAGGATTGTAATTGTGAGAAAATCTCTTATGAGTGATAAGAGATTGTTTTCATTCTTAAGTAGACAGGATTTTAAGAATTTGATATTTCGAATGAGTGATTTTGGTTGAGTCAGAATGATTTTTGTGATGGGTAATTAATACTGAATCGGTATCAATAAAGATATACTCATAAAATTAACGAGTTTTGAGGTGTTTGTCTTCATCAAATGGAGATTTTGGATCGAAATGTTGTTTGACTATGTTATTGGGATCATCTATACCAGGGTACAAATATGGTTAGAGTAAGATGATTGGTTCAAGGTTTGGTTTTGTGATGTAAGGGTTTGAGGGTTTTGTAGAAGGTTTGCCAAGAGGTTTCATGGTAGGTTGGGTTTCTTATATGGATAATAGAGTAAGGATGTGTAATAAGTAAGCATAAGAAGTAGGAAAGACTGGTGGCTTTGATGGAGCAAGCTTCATTTCATATTGAGATTTAGCTTGGGTTGAGGCGAAGAAGGAGGTCTAGAGAACGAAGCTGTTGCAATGGAAGGTTTTCTTTTTCGTATATTTTTCCTCATAACAGAGTACAATGATATATAGATACAGAGAGGAATTTTAGGGAGCTATTCTAGGCAATACAACATCTATGGCTGAAATTGTGGTTGTCCCTCGAAGTATGGGATTTTACATTAAAACATATTCCTATAATTTTTCTATTCTAACAGCTCACACCAACACTCCCCCTCAAGTTGGTGCATAGATATCTCTTATGCCCAACTTGTCAAGTGAGTCGTAGAAGTTCCTTGTGGACACTGCCTTCGTGAGTATATCCGCCAACTGGTCTTCTGATTTGACAAATGGGAACCGAATAATTTTTTCTTCAAGGTTTTGTTTGATAAAATGTCAATCCACCTCAACGTGCTTGGTGCGATCATGCTGGACATGATTGTGGGAGATGTCAATGGCTGCCTTGTTATCACAAAACAAGTTCATTTCAGAGCTAGGAGCAAAGCCAATCTCAGCTAGCAACCTTCTAAGCCAAAGAAGTTTGCAAAGACCCTTAGCCATTCCTCGAAATTCAGCTTCAACGCTAGATAATGCCACTACTTTTTGCTTCTTGCTTCTCCATGTAACAAGATTGCCTCCTACAAATGTAAGTAGCCTGATGTGGATTTCCTATCAGAAACATTTCCTGCCCAGTCAGCGTCCATGTAGCCATCAACATTCAAATGATTATTCTTTGAGAACATAAGCCCTTTTCCAGGAGAGGACTTCAAATAACGAAGAATCTGAATTACAACATCCATATGGTCTTCACTAGGACAGTGCATGAACTGACTCACTACACTTACATCGTAAGCAATATCTGGGCGAGTATGAGATAAATAGATAAGCTTACCGACTAACCGTTGATACCTCTCTTTGTCCGCTGGCACCTGATTTGTATATTCTCCAAGTTTATGATTCGGAACAATTGGAGTATCAGCTGATTTACACTTCAGTAATCCTACTTCTGACAGCATGTCTAGTACATATTTTATTTGAGAAAGAGATATGCCTTGTCTTGACCTAGCTACTTCAATCCCGAGAAAAAACTTAAGCCCTCCCAGGTTCTTCGTTTCAAATTAAGTTGACAATTGCTTTTGGAGTCTAGAGATTTCTTCTGCGTCATCCCCTGTAATAATCATATCACCTACATAGAGTATTAGAGTTGTCACCTTACCCAATCGATGTTTTGGGAAGAGTGTATGATCTAAATTGCTTTGTTGGAAGCCATATTTTGTCATAGCCGAACTATACTGACCAAACCATGCTCGAGGTGATTGTTCTAATCCGTAAATGCTCGTTGTAGCTTACATGCAATCTTTGCCCTTGAGGAAGCATTGTATCCTGGTGGAATGTCCATGTAAACCTCCTCCTCGAGATCACCATGGAGGAAGGCATTTTTTACGTCAAGCTGGTGCAATGGCCAATCTAAATTTGCTGCAAGAGATAACAGAACTCTAACAGTATTTAGTTTGGCTGCAGGTGAGAAAGTTTCCTGATAATCTATGCCATATGTTTATGTATACCCCTTTGCCACCAGCCTTGCCTTGTATCGATCGATGGACCCATCCGCTTTGTATTTAATGGAGAAAATCCACTTGCACCACACTGTTTTCTTTCCTTCAGGTAGTACAACTAATGCCCATGTTTTATTTTTTTGTAGAGCCTCCAATTCTTCCTTTATAGCTTGAGCCCATTTTGGATTTGATAAGGCTTCTTCAATTCTACTGGGAATATTACACGAGGAAAGTGCATGTGCAAATGCTCTAAGAGGTTCAGATAACCTTTGAGTAGATACATAGTTGGCTATCGGATACTTAGATCGTCTTTCTTCTATGTTCGGATAGTATCGATTTGGTGGCTTGCCACGATTGTGTCTGAAAGGTAACATAACCTGTAGATGTATCCATGGCATTAGTATGTAAAGGTGTGGTAAGAAAGCTTACCTCATGAATATTCTCATAAGGAGGGTCGTCGGGGTCAGGTACTGAGGAGTGGGGGGATTCATCTTCAGATTTCGCATTTGCCGATGATACAGGCTCAACTCTTGGATACACATCAACTCCTGAAAAGGTCTGAATATCCGGTTCGATCATGTCATTTCCATCATTCATATGTGCTGGATTGTCTTCAACATCCAGCCCTTCACTGCCCACCAATTTTGTTTTTTATCTCGAAGCTCCCCCTGAAGATTGGAATTGGATGCCGGTGATGGAAAAAAGGTCTCAGACTCTAGAAAAGTAACATCCATGGTGATGTAGGTATGTTTGGTGGTGGGATCGAAACACCAATACGGCGATACCCTTTTTTATGTAAGCCATACCCAAGAATAGGCACCGGACTGCGCATGGATCCAACTTAGTTCGTTGATTCTTATGAAGGTGAACAAAAGCAACACAACCAAAAATTCGAGGAGGAATCATCAAAACAGCAAGTAATGGGACATGATTAGAAAGAACTTTAATGGAGTCTGAAATGTTACTACTTTTGTAGGCATACGGTTCAGTAAATGCACGGTTGTAGTGACAACATCATCCCAGTGGCGTCTAGGCACATGTACCTTGATCAATAAAGCACGAGCAATTTCTAAGATATGCTGGTTCTTCCTTTCGGCAATACCATTTTGTTGTGGGGTCTGAGACACGAGGTCTCATGGAGAAGACCATGACTCTGAAAGTATGCCTGAAATTGTTGATTCACATATTTCCCTCCATTGTCAGAACGAAGGATCTGAATCTTAGCAGAAAATTGTGTCTGAACCATGATATGAAAGGATTTGAAAACACCAAATACTTCATCTTTGTGTTTCAGTAAGTAAAGCCATGTCATTCGAGTGCAATCATCGACAAAAATCCCAAACCAACGGTGACCAGAAGACGTAGTTACAGGGGAAGTCCCCACCACATCAGAAGTATTAAAGCAAAAGGAATCATACTTATTCATGCTCATAGGATAAGAAACCCTGTTGACTCTTGGGCTAAAATGCAAGTATCACATTTAAAGTTTGAGTGCATTAATTGGGAAATAAATCTGGAAAAATAAGTGCTCAAATAACCAAATGATGGATGTCCCAAGCGATGGTGCCATAACCAAATATGTCTTTCCTTGTGTTAACCGTATAGTGCATGTGATTGGCTCTACCCGGACTGAAGTATCCACGTAGTATAATCCCCTCTCTTAGTACCACGCCAATTATCTCCTTGGTGAGAATATCTGAAAAAGACAAAGGTAGAATACATTAATACCACACAAATTGAGATCAACAGTAACTTAGCTTACAAACATCAGTTTATTGGAAAGAGATGAACAAGTAAAGTATGAATAATGAAATAGAAGGAGATAGAGTCACAGTTCCAGCCCTTGTAACCGGATGAGTGACCCCATTAGCATTGCAACATGACTTCGTCTCGGCGGAGTTGTATGAGAGAATCCAATTGTCATCATCATTATGAGTAGAGCTATTAAGTGCGTTACAGCAGTTACCTTGATTATGTGAAGATTCTACTTGGGAGGTGAGGGATAGCGAAGGTTCACCAGTGGACCACGACAGCTCTCCCTGTGCTGTCCATCAATATAGGAGCTTCACATATTTTTTTTTCGTGCTTGAAGATCATGCCACCAATCTGGATATCCATGTAACTTGAAGCAAGTTTCACGGGTATGTTTGGCATTGCCACAGTGAGTGGCATTTCATGCCATCAAATGGAGCCATAGATTTGACTTTCCACTGCTTAGAGAAAGAACCCCTGTTTTCGGTGGGTGTATGATAGTGGCCTACCTTGATTCCTTTGGATGCCATAACCACTCCAGGAGCAGTATCTGCACCTGATTCATTACCATCTACCTGACATCTTCCCGTCGGACATGAGCGTGAGGCCTGCTCAACCGTAGGAAATGGTTTTAACTGGAGCACATCACTCCGAGTCTTATCTAGCCGTCATCCAATCCATCGAGGAAGATATAAACTCGATCTTCCTGTAGAATTGAATTATATTTCCGAATGTCCATTGGGTTAGGATGACAAAAATCGATTTCTCGCCATAAGCCTTGAAGATCATTGTAGTATTTTTCAATGGATTCGCCAGTTTGTTTCATGCGAGTCACACGACACCGGAGATCATAAACTTGAGACGTATTTGTCCAATCAAAATAGGTTGTAGCAGCAGAATCCCAAACCCGTTTTTGCAGTTGGGAAGCGAATGAAATTAGCAATCAAGGAAGAATCCATTGAATTGATCAACCATCCCTTTACAATGGCATTTTCAGTTTGCCATCTCCTGAAAGATGGATCGGTTTTCGGAGGCTGGGAGAGTCTCCATTGAATATATCCCAACTTGTCTTTGCCAGAGATATACATCTCAACAACTTGGACCATAAGGCATAATTGGAGCCATCCAACTTGATGGCCGATTGGAGCAATTGTCACGCCCCGATTTTTTAGAAAACGAAATCCTAAAATCCACGTAGGATTATCCGTTTTCCCAAAACTAGGGACGTGAAATTCAATAACAACATAAACATTTAGCAGCAAAGACAAAAATAAATTTTTGAAAATAGGAACAAACTAAAATTTATAACAAACTCTAACCAGGAAAAACTGACATCACTAGCCTCACTAGCAGAACTCCCGTAACGCTGCTCAAAAGTCTCTAAACCTGAAAAGCTAATCGGCTACATTCCCAAAAGAATGTACCCAAGAAGCAAAAACTCACTTGGGTCAGCAATAAATCTGAAGTGAGAAATCTTCATCCCAAAAATCAATAAAATCGCACGTGATAAACATCAAGCGAAACACAAACAACAAACCATCACACCAATAGGTAGTTCCTCAACGAGGCAAAGGTGTGATGCGAGAAAACACAGTCCAAAGAATTTAGTTCCTCAACGAGGCAATCATATCATCATCCTAATATGTAAATATGCATTTACCTGTACTTACCCTATAGGAGTTGACTATGTCAATTCGGACCTGCAGAAATATTAGTGGACTTGCCATCTTGCATAAAAAAGAATTAGAAACAATGCAACGTCATTTATTCTTTTTATTTGAATTAGGTTCATCTTTTTAATGGATTGATCACTTAGACGATACCACATTTCGCACCACCTTCGTGCCGAACATACATGCCCGCATGCCTCTCTCATATAAAGGAGGACTACTCCGTCATCCATGCCTAAGTGGGGACATCACATACAGGCATGCATCGCGGATACTCCTAACTATATGAGTACCAAAAGCCACCCTTGGGCTATCAATGCGCATAAACTCACGTCACATTTTTGACGGATAAATATCAAAGCCTATTTTAGGCATACAAATTCACCACATTTCCGTAAGACTAACCCGAAGGTTATTTTAGTTTCTCTAGTAAGAAATGAGTGCCCCAACTCCGCAAGACGACCCACTAGTCATTTAGTTTCTCTAGTAAGAGAGGGGAAATCATAAACAAAAGAGATGTGGTAGTTCTAAGTGATACAAGCCCAAGTAGTTTATATTTTCAGAAATCAAGGCTTACTAATATCATTTATTTTTCATAATTCAGAATTCTTCCACAATGACCTTTTGTCATACCTGAATTGATTCACAATCTATTCACCCACATTTTTGGGGAAAACATAGCATATTTATTAATCAGGCTATGTAACAATATGGCAATCAAGCCACTCCTTGATTCGAATATCCAAATTCTTCATAATGCATAAACAAGTAAATATGCATACAAATCTCCAAATTTATCACAATGCATTAATATTCATCAACCATTCAAACACCAACCAAACAAAGTCACACCCAATCAATAAAATGATAAACATGGATGACCCAAACATGAACCTAGCAAGCTAGGAAAATCTCACACATCAAACAGATCACAAATATTGGAGAGCAAACGTTTGTAACACAAAACACCACAAATAAGGCAACATCATTCTCAAACATGCCTTAAATCTCACAATTGGATAACCTGAAATGAAACCCGTCATTTCCATACAAGCAATATACATACAGTATACATATACACCAAATAACACAAAACTTTCAATCGCACATTCAAAGCTATTTAATAAACATAGCAGCATATATAGGATTCAACAGTAAAGAAACAAGGGTTTTGCAAGAATCAGGGAATAAGAAAACTCACAGTAAAAGAGAAAGAATGAAGAAAACTCACCGAAATTGCAAATCGCAAAGGATTGCGCAGCCAACGCTATCGTCACATCATCCTGCCACCTGTGATTTCTCCCAATCATCCAAACACCCATTTTGTCAAATTTATAGCTATATGCATCTCCTTTGTTAGTTCACAACTAATTGCAATTTACACACGATGGAGAAGCAAGTTTGCAACCTTTTAACACTTGACACCTTACACTAGGGAAACCTGCATAGCTTCCCTGCTTCTGTGAAGGAAAACTTCGACCCTCAGGTACTCATGTCACGCGGATCAGAAACACAACCATCATGAATATACAAGTCATGGCAAACATTATGAGCCAAGTGAAACATGATGTCTTGGAACTCTGTGAATATATCTCCATCGCTCGTGCATTAGCATGTCCAGTACTTGCTAAGTTGTGCTCCACTGCCTTCTCCGTAGAATCAAGTAGCTTATCTGTGTCTTGCAAGGACCGATTCATGATAAAGCTACTCTCCTTAAGCTGTTGTGCCAGCCCAACCATTTCTTCTGTCAAATCATCTTGAAGCTTTCTGTGCTTTGTCTTCCTATGAACAAACAATTTCTCTCTCTCTATTTCTTCTATTCTAATTAAAAAAAAAGACCAAGACAGTGATCATCAAGAAACCAAATCCAAGCCATTGCAAAGACCAAGACAGACAGTGATGATGAACATTCAGACATCTAGAACAAAGATGGATTTACAGACCAAAGATTCCCTCGTTCAGATCAGTACCATCATAACCTAGATGAAATCAAAGCATGAATGTTTTGGTTGTTTGAAGAATCGATGGCCCCAAAGGGAGTCCATCCATTCCTACAAAGAAGGTGTTTGTTGACGATGGTTTGCAGAGCAAGATGATTGAATAAGAAATCTTGGGGTTCTTCTGTAGGTGTTTGTTGACGATGGTCTTGCATGAGTGTTTGTGAATCAACCAACACCTACAGAAGAACCCCAAGATTTCTTATTCAATCATCTTGCTCTACAAACCATCGTCAACAAACACCTTCTTTGTAGGAATGGATGGACTCCCTTTGGGGCCACTGGAATCATCATCTAGAAGGAAAGGAAGACAATCATCTTGCGAACTTTCCTGTGTATATCTGCGGCTCGATTCAGCTAATGAGGAATCTTGCGACCTTGTTGTCTACTAATACTACTCGTCCTTCACCACTAATAGATCTAATAATAGCCATGGAGACCCTTTCTTTTTGACATACTGATTGTAAGAGCTGATGGCTTTCAGGCTTCACCAATATTGCATCTTGTTCTTGATATTCGGCACCCCCATTTTTCTAAAACTGACATAGTATGGTCACCAACTACAATAGCTCTGATGTCAATCTCAGCGCCCTGTGGGTAGATTATTTCCTTGACGACATTACAATTTCGACCAGCACCCTGATCATGAATGCTAATAATTGGGTTGTTCTCCCCCAAACTTGTTTCCATAGTCTGAAGCACCATTGCTTGCTTCAATGAGAATCTGCAGATCTCGATCTTCATATTCACACTACACCAACAAAATCACCACCCGTTTCTCTCTTCTTCTGTTTCGGCTTCGGCTTCGCCTCCTCCTTCCATTCTTGCCACGCTGCTACCAAGCAGCACCACCATTTTCAGCGCCGCCATCGTGAAGAAAACACAAGGAAAAGATGAAGGAAGAAGGAGAAAAGAAGAAGGAAGGAGAAAGAAAAGAGAGTTTTCTCTTTATATAGTGTGGGTGGCTATTCGCCCCCACTAAAATTCTGAGAACACCCGCCCTTTAACTAACCAAATCAACCCTAAATTTTGAAATTTACATTCAATTAAATGTAGCCCTATTTTATTTAATTAAAAATAAAATAAATTATCTTTATGAAAATTAGGGATGTTACAGCAGTCGAAGAATCAACAGGCAGTGGGTGTGGTGAAGTCTGGGATCTGGTCAAGACTTCTGTCATCTTGGTCGTTAGGTTAGTAAGAATTGATTTGGTCTGGGGGTTGAGTTGTTGCATCAAATCAATGGATTTCGCCATGGATTCCATGTGGTTTGAGTTTTTTTTTCTGGTCACGAGGTGGGTTGAGCATAGGTCCTAAGAACCTGCTCTGATACCATGTTGCAATGGAAGGTTTTCTTTTTTGTATATTTTTCCTCAGAACATAGTACAATGATATATAAATACAGAGAGGAATTTAGGGAGCTATTCTAGGCAATACAATTTTCAAAATATTTTGAGCTGATTTGCAATCAATGCGTAATAAAAATGGTTTATTGATTAAATCATCTTGAAATTTTATGATGCATAAAACGATTGAAAGCATTTCTTTTTGATACTAGAATATTTAGATTGGGTTTCATTCCAAATCCCAAAATTGGGTTTCATTCCAAATCCCAAAATGGAAACACACTAACTGAACAAGCGAAGAATAGTCAATTTTTTGTTTAAGGATGCCCCCATAACCGACATCGGACACATCAGTTTCAACAATCTTGAATGAATTAGGATCGGATATGCCAATGTGTTTTATTTGTAATAGTATACACTTCCGGTAAAAAGTATTCTCAACCAAGTAAAGAAAAATATATTTTCTTGAATTTGTTCACAGTATTGGTAAAATAATTTACCTATTAAGTTTTGTTGATCAAGAGTATATTTCTGCGAAAAAGTCACACGTCTTGTTAAATTATAATTTTGCCTATATTCATTCTAAATTAGTTTTTTTTATCTAATACAAACTTTGTAGAGAGGACATTTAACTGAGAAGGGTCTCTCATCTCAGATTTTGTTGGTGATTTAATGGATTTAGTTTGATTTTCAGATTGAAAATCATAGACAGGTTGAGGAATTTGTGAAAATTTTGGATTTTGCCCAAGGTTTGCTAAATCGAGGTGTGGCAAAGGTGATGTTGGAATTTTAGATATGTGTGTTGGAGCAGTTCTGAATGATGATTCAGACCATCGACCAGATTGAAAATCGGATAATTAAACTTTAGTTTTTCTATTTTCAGAGAACTATAATTCAACCGCTCCGTCTTCTAAAGTAACAATTTGTTTTATTATGCTAGGAGGAGGTTTCCTAGGTTGAGATTGCACTTGCCAAGTGACTGGAAGTGTAATTCAATTCTAATGAATTGTTTTTGGGACAATAACACTATTTTTTTCTTTGTTTGCCTGGAAAATGATCGTGTATCCTTTTTCAGATGCTTGAAGAGCACGAGGGCTCAAATAATTCTTCATAGCTTTGTATGTAATTTTGTACATTAATGCTAGGGGTTCAGATCCAGGTAACATGTCAAAACCCGATATTTGAATGTTTAGTGTTAATGTTTCTAAAATGTTTGGATCATTGAGAGAAATAGAGAAATTTGGATTACAATTAAAATAGATTGGACCCAAGGCCAGAATAGATTATGCTATTATTAATAGGGAATCCTCAAATTTGTTATGTCTACACTCACATAGTGCTAAAAGAGCACATGCGTCTAATCCTGATCTTGTAAGGGGTTTAATGCCTACTTGGATTAAACCATTATGGATATACTCGTACCATTGATTTTGAAAAAATTGCAATGTTTCTTTTAGAAACATTGAGTTGTTGTTTGAGTAGCCTTGACTTTGAAAGTAGTTGTGAGCTTGGACTTGAAACATTGTGTACAGAATTTGAACTTGGATTAAGCAATTTAGAAATTGCTTGTTTGGTAATTGGAGAGTAATCAAATTGAAACCACCACTTTACTTTAAATTGGCGACGTAACCATAATGGAGCTTGATCATAATGAAAAGAATGTGGAATGACTGTTGAAAGATAGTCCCAATAACAAATCCAAGCAAGATTGAATTTGACAAAGAACTGTGTAGATGATACTTGTTGATTAAAAGGGTTTGGTCATTTTAACATAGATTTGAACAGTTTTCATCCTTCTTGGACAAAAGGTGCAAGAATGTCTTGGACTGGGCCATAGAAAATCCACCAAGTATGTTGGAACCATAATGGAAGATTTTGATATGAAAATTTCTTATAGAAAAAGGAAAAACTAGGAATGAGAACACTTGGGTGTGGAGAGCAGGAAGGCTCTAAACCAGACTTGTTTGTAATCGTGGTAGTTAAAGGAAGGAGGATTGTACTTGTGAGAAAATCTCTTATGAGTGATAAGGGGTTGTTCCCAGTCTTGAGGAGACATGATTTTAAGAATTTGACATTTTGAATGAGTGATTTTGGTTGAGTCAGAAGGATCTTTGTGATGGGTAATTAATACAGAATCAGTATCAACTAAGATATATTCATAAAATTTACTAGTTTTGAAGTGATGGGATCATCTATACTAGGGTACGGATATGGTTCTAGTAAGATGATTGGTTCAAGGTTTGGTTTTGTGATGTAAGGGTTTGAGGGTTTTGTAAAAGGTTTGCCAAGAGATTTCATGGTAGGTTGGGTTTCTTGTCTGGATAATGAAGAGTAAGGATTTGTAATAGCTAAAGGATAAGAAGTAGGAGAGACTAGTGGCTTTGATGGAGCAAGCTTCATTTCATATTGAGATTTAGATTAGGGTTGAGGCGAAAATGGAGGTTTGGATAAAGAAACTTGAGAACTCATTTTTGCAAATACACTCTTGTGAGGAAATCTGGTAGAGAATTGGACTATATTTTTATATGCTCAATTTAAAAATCAAAAGCGAACAGTAAACCTTGCCATCTTGCAAAGATCTGTTTGGACACAAGATTTTTAACATCTTTTTTTCAAAATATCTTGAGTTGATTTGCAATCAATGCATAATAAAAATGGTTTATTGATTAAATCATCTTGAAATTTTATGATGCATACATTGACGGAAAAATTTTCATTTTTGATAGTAGGATATTTAAATTGGGTTTCATTCCAAATCCCAAAATGGAAATGCAATAACTGAATAGACGAAGAATTGTCAATTTTTTGTTTAAAGATGCCCCCATACCCGACATCGGACACATCATTTTCAACAATCTTGAATGCATCAGGATCGGATATACAATGGCAAGGAAGACTCTTAACTTGTCTGGCAATTTGGGTATGAGTGGATGACCATGGATTAGGGTTCTTCTTGAGTCTCTCATACAAGGGTTTGAGCAAAATACATAATTTTTTGTAAAATTTAGAAACATAGTTTAGACTACCTAAAAATCTTTGTAATTTATTTTTCTCTTTAATTTCATCTAAAATTTTTTCTACAAATTCAATTGCCCTATTAATAGGTATGATAGTTCCAAAATGAATTTTGTGGCCTAAAATTTTACATTAGTTTGCAACAAATCAATTTTTGTGGGAGATAAAACCAAACCATTAGATTTAATAATTTGATAAAATTGGTACAAGTGTTTCCAATGTTCATCCAAGGTTTTGGAAAAGATTAGTATATTATCAATATACACTATTGAGAAGTGAGTAAAATGAGTAAGAATATCATTCATAAGAATTTGGAATTCAGACAGAGCATATTTAAAACCGAATGACATTACAGTCCATTCATAATGACCAAATGGGACATTGAAAGTTGTTTTATAACGATCTTGAGGATGAAATCTGGACTTGCCAGAATCCAGATTTAATATCAAACTTTGAAAATATGGTTGCTTGATGTAGTCGTTTAATTAGGTCACGTTTGTTTGCAATAGGATATCTAATCCATTGCAAGGCTTTATTAAGGGGTTTGTAGTTAATTACAAGTCTCCGGAGATCCTCTTTCTAATTCAACAACCTTGTGAACATAGAAAGCAGAACAACTCCAAGGAGATTTGCTTGGGGTAATCAAATCTTGGATTTTTTGCTTACAATATTCCATAAAGCTCAACATTCATTTGAATAGGATGAGCTTCTGTAGGAATCATTTCTCATTAAAATTTGGCAGTGTTTTAAAAAGCGCTAGGCGGGCGACGAGCAGGTGCCTAGCGCCCAATGGCCTAGGCGGTCTTAAGTTTTGTATTATAACTTTAATAATTTACAAAAATTAAGCATAATACCTTATCAATTACATCCAATTTAATGCCAAGATACATATGCAAATTTTAAAAGCATGAAAAATTAACAATCATGAACAAAATTTATTAAAACTCAAATGACTGAAGTTGGTCATGATGGATACTTTATACAAAGTTGAATTTGTGGACAAATATCCAAACCTACTCTTTTATTTTTCTTCAAATTGCATGAATAACCTCAGTCATGTTTGATAAAATCTACATTACTAAAATTGGTACCGGCAGATCCTTTGAGAATTCCATTAAGGAATCATCATTTGCTACATTTATACAAATATTGAATAAAAAATAATTAAATTATTTATTTCTAAAAAGTTGAAAGAAAAATAAAATAAAAACACAATCAGCCTTATTTAAAAAAAATAAAAACTCGTCCAAACTGCCTAGACGTCGTCCAAACCCCCCAGACTGCCCAGAACCCGCCCAACCATTAACTTGAGAGTTTTCTACCTTCTAGCGCCTAGGTCGATTTTTATAACACTGTCATAGGGTAACTTAACCATATGATATTTGCGGTGCCAAAAGACATTTGGTAAATTATAATAGAGTTCTGATTGGAGTTTTATTTTGAATTGCCCAATATCATGCTTTATTTTGGGTATAGTGATAGCTAAGTTCTTCTTTGAAATAATTTAGCTGTCTGAGTTTTTTTAGTAATAAAATTAAGAGAACAATTTGTTTGTTTTAATATATTGAGATCTGTAACTTTAGGTTTTAGTAAAAAAATGAAGGTTATATTTTCTCCTAAGATACTCATATGAATACCATTTTCAGTAACATTAAAAGGGTATATCGTTGTTAAGAAAAGAGTATCAAGGATGATACCATTGCCCATATTTTTGACTAGCAAAAAGTCTTGCTTAATACACAAGTTATTATGACATATATGCATATTGGACAATTTATAATTGATTACTAATTTTTCTCGATTGGCTGCAAATAATTGTTGTTTGGTTTTCTCAAAATATTTTGAATGAATCATTCTTTCAGAGACACAATTAAGGTCTGAACCAGAATCAACTAATGCAGTAGTATTGAGATGATATTCTTTATTAATAACAAGTGTTATATTAATATACCATTTATGAAATTTTATTTGGTTGATTAAGTTTAAAAATTGAGGTTTTTCAATAGGGGTTTCGGTTGTAAAAGGGGGTTGCGAGGTTGAAGGTTGATTTGTACGATCAATTTGTTGATATTGAAGACCTAAAACTTCATCTGCAAGTTGAGAATGATTTTGTTTAATTTGTTGTATTTCTTTTTTCATGGAATTATTTATTGTTGTAAATCTTGTTTGGTATGAGGTTGTTGTTTAGTATTTTGAAATCTGCTAAGGATTTCTTGATGAACATAAAATGGTTTAATGTTATCTGGAGTTTCTTTTTTAGAGATCGATTGTTTAATATGTTGTAAATAGTCATGTTTGAGTTTAGGATCATCAATATGATCTATAGAGTCTAATAATAAAATTGCTTCTTTGTTTTTAGATAGCATGTTAATAGATTTACAAAAGCATGGATTGATATCATGTGATTCTGATTCTATTTGTGAGTCAGAAGAAGTGTGAAGTTGGTAGACTTGAGAGGGTCGTCTGATGAATCATCAGAATTGGAGTTGGAGTGATCAGATGATTGAGAATTTATTAATAATTTTTCTAACATTTGTTTTATATCGTCTGGGCCTTGTATTTCTTTGATTTTATGAGGTAATTTACAATTTTTTGCATAATGACCAAACTTTCCACATTTGAAATAGATGGACTGTTTTGTTGATGGGTCTAGGTATTGATATTTATTATGATAAGGTTTTTTAGTATGATGTCGTTTAGATTTATCATAATAGGTAGGATATGATTGTCTAGACCTAAGACGTTTTGTAGGAGTCTTGGGTTGAAAATTTTGTTTTAATCGTTTTTTGTGGAAGGAGCCTGTATGGCATATCCGTACTATTGACAAAAGGTGCTAAGTTCTTTATGACTGGACACATTTTGTTTATTTAATTGAGCTCTTAATTTGAGATCAATGCATAAATTTAATGCAACCATTTCAATATGAGCAATTAATTCACCATAGGTGAGTTTGTCATATGGAATGTCTCCATTGTATTTTGTTCTTAGATTTGTTTTGACTGTTTCAGCGAATGTAGAGGGAAGACTAGAAATGAATTTTTCTTTCTAGAAAGCATGATTAGCTTCTGACCGGGTCATAACCCTGTTAATAAAATATCTTAATAGCAATGAAAATCACTAAGTCTAGGGCATTGAAGGATCATTAAGATTTCTTTTGATTTTTCTTGAAAATGAGTTTGATTACCTATGAAGTGTTTTAGAATGGCAAATAGTAGATTGGCAACGACATTAGGGATATGTGCCTCTTGCTCTGTTTTAATTGGATTGCCTAAATTGCCAATTTTAACAGCTTATAAAATTTGTTGTTGTTGAGAAGAAGTGAGATAATTATCCCACCATCCTTTAAGTTTGTCAGTAAAGTCGGCGATAATAATTTGAACAATTTGATTGTCATTTTTGTTATCACTACGATGAGCACATGCCAACATAGTCATTTCTAGAGTTAAATCTATTATATTCTGAGCAGTGAGATCATCTATATTCTATTTATAGATAATTTCAAAAGAATAATGGGTTGAAGTTTGTAAAGATTTTTCTTCGTACTACATATCTGGTAGTGAAGGACGGGGATAGAAATTTCTAGTTACAGGAAATGGTTGATTAAAATATGTTTTTCTTTGTTGTTTATGTGGATTGGATCTAAGTTTTGCTAATGGTATCAGATCCAATCCCCTAAAAATAAATCTTGAGTTTTAAATAATGCATTTTCGTTTTAAAAAAGTGGAAAATATATTTAAATAATAATAAAAAGTTAATTATTAATACTATTTTTTAAACTTTCAAAATTTTTAATTAGTCAAATTTAAATTAAGTTGGAATTAATAAGATATATAATAATATAATTGAAACTAACTAATAATAGTATAATTGAAATTAAACTGGTATAAAAAAAGTTGAAGATATATTGAAATAATGATGAAAAAGTTAAAATAGGGGATGTGGTTGGAGTGGTGAAGAAATAGGGGGACCCCTAAATTTAACATTTGGTTAAGATGGGGTGTGAACCATCCCACATTTTAACTTTTACCATTGGAGATGCTCTTACATTCGAAGAGCACTTGCAATTAATTAATTAATTAATTTTATTTTTGTGGTCAATCAAATTTAGTTGATATTTGAGTTTGGCCACACCAGTTTTTTAATTTTGAGTTATAATTAGTTTTAGGCAAGGAATGTGATTTCTCGAAAGACGTCGAAATTTCATGAAATTTCTTTTTTTTCGAGTTACCAATTTTTTTTTGAGATTCGAATTATTTATTACTTTTTTCAAATCAATCTCAGTTACCGTACATTTTACCCGTTATAACCTTAGTTCAGTATTAAAATTTGTTATATAAGTGATTTTTATGCAATATGTAGTTTATTACATTGTGAGTTTTGTGAGACTTTTTATGTAGTATGTAAAAGTTTAAAATGCTTAAGTTATATTGATAATTTCAAAACTACACCTGAAATTTTTATTTTTTTTATAAACAACGAAATATTTCTTAAAATAAATTTCTCAAAATTACCTCAAAAAACGAAATCACAATCCTTGTTTCAAAAGACGATGCAATGGTGGTTTTCCAAATCCAAATAACTAATCATACAAGTAGTGATGGCAATGTCTAGACCTGGCTCATTGCATGATTTGATACCATTTGTTAGGGCATCACTGCCCTCCACCTTGTTTGGCCACATTGATTTTAAAATTTGAGTTATAATGTTATAATTTCTAGAGACGATGCAATGATGATTTTCAAAATCCAAATAACTAGTCATACAAATTGCGATGGCAATGTCTAAATCTGGTGCTTTGTTCTGATACCATTTGTTAAGGTAGTGACTACTCTCATTGAATGAGTTGTAATGGCAATGTCTATACTTGGCTCGATGCTCTTCTCGGATACCATTTGTTAAGGCAACGACTACTCTCTTTGAACGAGTTGCAATGACAATGTCTAGACTTGGCTCGCTGCCCTACTCTGATACCACTTGTTAGGGTGTCATTGCCAGCGACTACTCTCTCTGAACGATTTTTCATCTACACACCACTTGTTAGGGGCGTCGCCTACTCTCATTGAACAATGTGTCTGCATACCACTTGAACGACACCCAACATACCACTTGAACGATGTGTCATCTGCATACCACTTGTTAGGGCGTTGCTACTATCCTTGAATAACGTGTCGTCTACCACTACAATAATAAAGATATTTTTCAAAATAAAATTTCGTTGAAAACAAATAAAATTATATATATATATATTTAACATGCGAAAATCAGGTTCATGGCGACACCCCCCTAGCTAAAGGTTTTTGCTAAGGAATTTATTTTTTGTTGGTAGAACAGATGATAAGTCAAGGAAACATGGTGCTAGTAATATTAACAAATACCAAAAAAATTTGTTGATAAAAATCAAATATATTTACCAACAAACAGTTTCAGTTTTGTTGCACAAAAAACTTTTAATTACCAATGTTTTTTTTCTCGAAAAAAACTTAGAATCATTAAGGAAAATTGTTGTGGGAAAATGTAACGATTTTTATCATAGAACTTTTTTGTTGGTAAAATGCATGTATATCAACGAAAGTTGTCATAGGTACCTTTAACAATTACCAAGAAAATCATTTTCAATGAAAAAATCATCTATATATTAAAACGATTCATCATTATCGGTTCTTATAACACCTATAAGACCCCACAATCTACCTCTCAAACTCTAAGGATACCACATCACACTATGACCTGTAGTAAAATCTATTGCAATATTTACCAGTTGAAACTATTTATATATTGTGTTGTGTAAAACAACTTTATAGGTTATTAAATCAAATTACTCTTCTTTTGCTACAAAAAAAAATCATTGCTATATATATAATAGGGACCAATAATTAATATTTCCTCACTATAAATTAGGACTAAATATTTTAACGACTATAAGTTTTATGTGAAATATTTTCATTTTTAGCAATAAAATAATCCACAATAACACTATTATAATTAACAACGAAATACTAATAGCATTTCGGGGGGGGGGGGGGGGGTGTATTGTATATGGATTCTTATGGAATTGATAAATAATTTGAAAAGTCCACGGACTCTTTAAATTGTCCACGGACTTCTGCTGATTTCTTAAATCCATAGACTTTTGTTATAGACTTTCTAGAGATTTATGAAAATCCACGAACTTTGTATGAATGACTTTTAGGAGATACATATAAACTTCAGAAAGTGGGTTCCTTTTTCGTTTGATTGATTTATTTTTGCTTTTAATCTTGATTTTATCTACAAATCTTATTGGAGTTGGAATGTCCTGAAATGGGTTTTGGCTATTTTTCCTAGAAACTGACTATAGATTTCTGAGATGCTGAGAACACAAAACCCCATCTTGTGATTTTGTTGATTTTAATTGAGGGTTTTGTCTTTCAAATGTCAAAGAGTGTTGATTGTGAATGGGTTTTTGGTTTTCAATTAATTCAAATTGGGTGTTTGTTGGGGCTTTTGTCTGAAATGGTTTTGTGATTGCAGTTCCTCTAAGGATTTTTGTTGATGATGTTTATCCAACTCGGATAGATTGGACTTCTGAAGATTGAACTTTGGAAGTTCCTCTTTTTGTTTTTCATCTTTTGTATTCTTTTGTGTTTTGGGTCCTGAAATTGTCTGCATTGATTTGGATCAGGTCTTGTGTAATGGGATTTTGAAGATAATCCAGCATGGAAGATGGTGTTTTCCCTTCAAATACTATGTTTGGGAACTTCTCAAATAATAATACTGTGGATTTCAATCTCATGGATCAGCTTTTAGCAAATGGATGTTGGTTGGAGACCACGGGTGGATCCGATTTCTTGCAAAGGGATTTCTCAGGCTCCATTTTCTTCTATCCTCCATATTTGCTGCCGAGTTCAGAGATTAGCAATGGTTGCATGAATCCAAACCTACTTGATAGCAACACAAGGAAGAACTTTGGGAGACTTTTTTCACGTTGAAATCTTTGATATGGAGGCTGGCAAACTATTGAACTTTGTTATTTATACCTAACACTACAAAGTCCATGATAATCCATGATTTTCCAAATCCATAAATATGAATGATATTTTGAATACCCTAAAACTTTTGTGGACTTTCTGAAATCCATATTGAATACCCCTAGACTTTGTGGATTTCAGAAAGACCTTTTAAAATCCTGATTGAATACCCCTAGACTTTTCTGGACGTTTTAAAATCCAAATTGAATACACTTGGATCTTCAGAATCTATGGAATTTATTAAATTGCCCACAAAATCCAGATACAATACACTCCCCTTCATTGTTAGATATTATATTGAAATTTGTTATATCCCCCAATGAAATAAAATTAAAATATTGTAAATAAGAAAACAAGCCTTAAAAAGAAAAAAAAATTTCATGGAAAATTTTATCAATTTTAGCAATGAAAAATTGTCACCTATAATATTATAATTAGCAATAAAATAATATTTTATTGTTAAAAAATGCTATTCGATTTTTCAGATGACATAATATCATTGCTACTAATAAAAAATTTCAACGAAATAATATTTTGCCACTGTAAAAGAAGTTTGGAGGTTTAAATATAAATAAATTTCGTGAAAAAATAATAATAAGTAACTAAACAAATTGTTCTCTCATTTTTTTTTTTCTCTTTTCGTAAGAGATCATTCTTTTACTAAATCTGAATAAAAAAAGGTTTTGTAAAAAGTATCTTAATCGTTATCTCATTCAATCATGTTTCAAACATCCAATTGAGTGTTTTCACAATAGACTTTTTGTCTCGCATTTAATGCATATGACTTTGAAGCATAGTTAATTAATAGTCTATTTTTTTATCTTTATAAAATTATTTAATTTGATATAATTAGGAGTTGAACTTAAAGCCCCCAATCAAACAACATTACTATAGTCATGGCTTTTGTTAGTGAAATTTTCTTCATTTGAAAAAACAAATACACTTTTAGTTGGGAAAAATCTATACCAACAAAAAATTTGTCCCTAGAATCCTTAAATTATTCTTGTACAATATTTTTGCAACGAAAAAAATAAAATAATTGCCAATAAATAAATTTGTGGTCAGATGGTTCAATAATTTCCAAAGAAACAATAATGAATTAGTGAGCTTTATTGAGAAATAAATTTTCATGAAAATGATTATTGGTTTTTAACAAGGAAAAAAGTTGTTACCAATAAAGTTGTAATTACCAACAAAATTTCCTTTCCTTAGAGATTTTATTAAAATTGATATTTTTATTAAAAAAAATTGCTGCCAATAATATACCAATTTTCAACAAAATAATGATTTGTCGGTATAAAATATTTAATAAGCTATAACGAGAAATAGATGTTCATGAAACAAATTATCACTTTTTACCAGTGAAAACAATTTGTTACCAACAAGGTTATAATTACCAACAAAATTTTTTCCCATGCTATAGAGATTTCACTAAAAAAAATCTATTGTTAGTTTCCAACAAAAAAAAGTTACCAATAGTGTAACAATTTTCAATGAAATATTCTTTTGTTGTTGTAAATTAGTAAACGAGTTTTTAGCAAGAAAAACACTAATGGAACAAATTATCAATCATTATCAACGAATCAAATCATTACTAATAATGTGATTATATTATCTAGGAAACATATTCCTTACTAAAGGGAGATGAATAAATGTTTATATTCTGTTAACAAGGAAAGTGATTTTTTTGTTAAAATTAGTCTTCTTTAACAACAAAATAGTTCATTCCAGATAATGACATTATTACCAAGGAATTAGTATTTTGTGGCATAAAAAATATTCCGTTGTTATATAAAATTGGTGGGAAATTAGTTTTGGATGAAATGCTTCCCACCACTTATTTAACAAGGAAAATTTCCAACAAAATATATCTTGTTGAAAAAAAGTAACAAGTTTATGGTTTTTTCAATGAAACTTTTTTTTCATTGACAATGATACCATATCAACAAGTAAACTAATTTTCGTAGAATTTTTTTTACTGATAAATGATAGATTTCTTATAGTGTGCATGCCACTTGTTAGAGCGTTACCTACTCTCTGTGAACAATGTGTCTGTTGGGTTTTTTCCGTTAAGCAACTCCCAAAGGATTAGACAATCAATTTTCAAACTCCAACAGATGGTCCACGTTGAACTAGTCTCCACCACTTCCATGCGGTTACAGCCCATGAAGTTCCTGATTTTGTGGCAACAGATTACGTAACCGTTTTTTTTATTTGAACTCGACTATAAATACACTTTTTGGCCCCTAAGCTCTCTCGCTCGAACTCCTTTAGTTTACACCATTTATCTAAGCGAGTTTAGAATGACCAAAATACTGTGAGAAAAATTTGAGTGTGAATATGTGCAAATAATGGCCGGAGGTATACTTTCGATCCTTTCAATTTTTATTTTGCATTGATCTAATTGCTATTTGAGTTTATATAAGCATGATTAGATTGATTTTAGTCTTACATTTGGTATTAGAACCATATAAATACTTCTACCTTGGTGTGTTGGAAAAAACTATGTTTTTTGCCGAAATTTTTCTTGAATAATTTTTTTTTTCTGGTTGTTTTTATGTGCAATGAAATTAGAAATCATTAGGAAATTGGATTTCTAACAATTCTGTGATTTGAAATATCAA
This sequence comes from Berberis thunbergii, assembly GCA_003290165.1. NCBI lineage: Eukaryota > Viridiplantae > Streptophyta > Magnoliopsida > Ranunculales > Berberidaceae > Berberis > Berberis thunbergii. The sequence goes on from QNQO01009806.1 coordinate 21,547, forward strand.
TTTTGGTGTCCAAAATACCAAGAAACTGTTTGGCTTTCATTTCGGGTCCAAACCGAGTCAAAACAACCCGACTCAAGGTTGAAGAAGATGGTCAACACGACACGTCGTTTTGATTTCAAACTCAGCAAATGACACTTGTTTCAGTTGATCATATAATGTATGTAATTCTAATTACAATAATTATTTGCTCATACTTATTTTGCATTAATTAATTATATATTCAGTTTTGTGCTTAATTTATGAAAACATTTTAGTGCATAATACAACATGTTGTACTTTTAATTATAGTTCAGTTATGCAATATAAAATTGTTCTCATGATGCTTTAGTTTTTATTTAGGAGAATTTAATGTCTAGTGATCCATATAATTTTTATTAATTAAGGATTAGCCACAACATCTTCAATTAAATGAAATTATATATTATGATATGTTTAGGATCACATAAAGAATTATAGACATTAATTGTAATTAATTATACTATCCCACAATAATTTTTATTATATTAATATAATTAATTAGGATAAAATATCAAATGATTTTCCTAATATACTCACATGAATTATGGGTTAGAATATAATTTGATAGTTTCATCATAAAGTTTATGCTAGAATATCATATTGTTCTCATAATACACCCACTAAATTATGAATTAAGTACATAATTTGATAATTATAACATATGGTATACTTGAATATCAGATTATTCTCCTAATATATCCACAGATAATTTTTATGTCATTAGATTCAATATTAGCATGATTTACATTGGTAAAGCATGGAATTTATTAGGTCTCAATTTTAACATAAAGTATGGAAGGAAAGAATTTTGCTCCATTTAGGGTGGATGTACAATGATTATGCAATTAGGAAAGACGAACCATCTGCAATTACTAATACCAGCACTTCAGAGAGCACTGCGCTTTATGAACGATGGTAGCAATCTAATCGTCTAAGCGCGATCGTAATGACCAAAATATTTTCTGGTATACGTGGTTCGATCGATCAACATGAGAAGGTCCGTGATTTGCTAAATGCCATAGATGATCAATTCGTCACTTCAGATAAGGCACTTGCAAAAACCCTAATCATAAAGTTTTCTTCCATGAAGCTCACTGATGTGAGAGGTGTGCATGAGCACATCATGTAAATGAATGACATTATGGCTCAATTAAAGAATCTCGAGGTTGAGATGTCAGAATCATTCTTGATACACTATATCCTAAATACTCTCCCACCGTAATACGTGCCATTCAAAATCTCGTACAACACACATAAAGACAAATGATTAATCAATGAGCTCATGACCATTTGTGTTCAAAAGGAATGGAGGCTGGTAATGGAATTGAGAGAAAGTGCAATGCTGGCAATGCGGGGAAAAGACAAAACTCAAGCCAATAAGAAAGGGAAAGGTAAAATACCTCCCCAAGCTGATATTAAGAAAGAATCCTTGTGTTTTTTCTGTAAAAAGAAAGGGCACGTGAAGAAGGAATGCGCCAAATTTCATAAATGACTTGAGAAGAAAGGTAATTCAATCTCATTTGTTTGTCATGAATCTAATATGGTTGATGTTATTTACAACACATGGTGGATTGATTATGGTTCTACAATCCATATTTCAATTACCTTGTCGGGTATGCGAAACCTAAGGAAGCCAGTGGGAAGTAAGGCATTTATTCATGAAACAATATGCAATCACATGCATAGGCTATTGGAACACGTTGTTTAGTTTTTAAGTAGTGGTTTTATTTTAACTTCGAAAAAGACATTTTATATTCCAAGTTTCTCTAGGAATTTTATTTCAGTTTCAAGACTTGTACCTTTGGGTTATTCCTTTAACTTTTCAAAAACATCTTTTAGTTTATTGTATAAATCTGATCTTGTTGCGAATGGTACATTGTTTGATATTATTTTCTTTATTGATTTACAAAATGATACCACTTATACTGTTATGCATGTTCACACTAGTATTAAACGATGTGTTATGAATGAGGATTCCTCTAAGTTATGGGACCAGAGATTGGGACATATCTCCATAAAGTGAATTAAGAGATTAGTAAATGATGGGGTACTTAGTATTATTGATTTTACTGATTTTGAAACTTGTGTGGAGTGCATTAAGGGAAAGTAGACTAACAAGTCCAAGAAAGGTGCCAAAAAGAGTTCAGACATATTAGCCATCATACATGCTGATATATGTAGTCCAGACATGGACTCGCATGGTTAGAGATACTTCATCTCTTTTATAGATGATTATTCACGATACATGTATCTCTACTTGCTTTATAAAAAGAATGAAACATTATATGCCTTTAAGATCTTTAAGGCTAAAGTAGAGAAACAATGCGAGAAGCAGATTAAGATTGTAAGACCAGATACAGGTGGAAAATATTATGGTAGATACACAGAGGATGGACAAGCACATGGTCCGTTCAGAAAGTTTCTTTAAGAGAATGGGATAGTTACCCAATACACTATGCCTAGTTCGCTAGACCAGAATGGTGTGGCAGAAAAAACAAATCGAACGTTATTGGACATGGTGCAAATTATGCAAAGCAACTCCAATCTTCCTAAATCCTTGTGGACTGAAACACTTAAGACGACAATGTACATATTGTTCCAAAAACGCCATTCGAGTTATTGAAAGGTTGGATACCGAGTTTGTGACATATGCACATTTGGGGATGCCTGTCTTAATCCACAAGAAAATAAGCTAGACCTAAAGACCATTAGTGGGTATTTCATTGTAGATGTTGAAAGGTCTAAAGGGTACATATTTTATTGTCCATCTCATTACACTAGGATTGTGGAATAAAAAATGCAAAGTTTATTGAGAATGAATTGATTAGTGATCAAACTAGGAACATAGTTTCTGAGAATGATCATTCAAAATCTCAACCTTCCACCCCAAGTGATAGATTGGTCATTGTTCGCAACACCCCTCAAGTACAAATTGGCGGCGAACGACCAGTCATTGAAGCTCCACAAGCTGCCAATGACATTCTAGTTGATCAGGTAGTTCAAGAGTTGCCAAAAACTCTTGAACAACTTATTGAACCACATACTTCTCAAGAATATAATGGTATAACATTAAGAAGATCTACTAGAACAAAGAGATAAACAATCCCTAGTGATTATGTTGTGTATCTACAAGAATTTGACTACAACATTGGAGCTGAAAATGATCTTGGGTTCTTTTAGAAGCCATAAGTTGCAAGGAATCAAAATTATGGAACAATGCCATGAAATAAGAGATGAATTCTATGAAGAGTAATGGAGTCTGAGATCTTGTTGAGTTGCCCAATGGTGCAAAAGTCATTGGATGCAAATGAGTCTTTAAGACAAAGAAAGATTCATTGGGGCAACATTGAGAGATACACGACGAGACTCATTGTTAAAGGATTCACTCAAAGGAAGAAATTGATTACACAAAAACCTTCTCTTCTGTATCTAATAAAGATTCCATGCGCATCATTTTGGCATTAGTAGCCCATTTTGACTTGGAGTTGCAGCCAATGGGTGTGAAAACGACATTTCTCAATGGAGATCTAAAGGAAGTAGTTTACATGAAACAACCTAAAGGATTCCCCTCTAGAGATGGTGAGCATTTGGTCTGCAAGCTCAAAAAATCCATATAAGGTTTAAAACAAGCGTCTCGTCAATGGTATTTTAAATTCCATGATGTAATCGCCTCATTCAGATTTGTAGAAAACATCATGGATCAATCTATATACCAAAAGGCTAGTAGGAGTAAGATCTATTTCTTGTTTTATATGTGGATGACATTCTACTTGTGACCAATGATAAGGGTTTGCTGCATGAGGTGACACAATTCCTCTCTAAAAACTTTGACATGAAGGACATGGGTGAGGCAACTTATGTCATTAGCATTAAGATCCATAGAGATAAAGTTTTAGGTCTATCTTAAGAAACCTATATCAATAAAGTTTTAGAGAGATTTCATATGTAAGATTATTTACCAAGTGTAGCTCCTATTGTGAAGAGTGATAGGTTCAATTTGAACCAATGCCCGAAAAATGATTTTGAAAGGGAACAAATGAAGAACATTCCATATGCATATGTTATTGGAAGCTTGATGCATGCTCAGGTCTGCACAAGGCATGACATTGCATTTGTTGTGGGAATGTTGGGATGATATCAGAGTGTTCCAGGTACAAACCACTGGAAAGCTGCAAAGAAAGTGATGAGGTACCTTCAAGGAACCAAAAGTTACATGTTTATGTATGGACAGACGAACAATCTGGAAGTAATTGGCTGCTCAGATTTAGACTTTGCTGGTTGTATTGATTCACGGAAATCAACATACGGATATATCTTTATGATGGCCGGTGGAGTTGTATCTTAGAGGAGTGCTAAGCAAACCTTGATTGCTACTTCCACGATGAAAGCTGAGTTCATTTCCTATTTTGAGGCTACTTCACATAGTGTATGGTTAAAGAGTTTTATATCTGAGCTTAGAATCATGGATTCTATTTCTAGGCCATTGAGAATATATCGTGACAATTCATCTGTTGTATTTATGGCTAAAAACAACAAAAGTGGTAGTTGAAGCAAACACATTGACCTCAAATATCTAGCCATAAGATAATGTGTTAAGGAAAAAAAAAGTGGTCATTGAGCATGTCAGTACTGATTTGATGATTGTTGATCCTTTGACTAAGGGCATGTCATTGTTAAAATTCAAGGATCATGTAGTGAAAATGGGACTTGGTTCCATTATGTAATTTTTTGTTGTATTGAAACGTTATTATTTATTTTATTTTTAATGAAATTCTTATTTATGGTGATGTTTTCTCATATTTATGAGCACCTTAATTTGTTTGAGAAAATTCAGCTGTATAGGACCAAAAATAAACATAGGGTTTGTTCATTAAGTAAAGTTGTCATATATAGAATAATACTTGAGAAATTAAATGCATTGTAATACATGGAAGGTAATACTCGTTATTAGAGAACTTATCGCCATGATTTATGTATTTGTTTGATTAAGTTAAGACATTAGGTTAAACGTATGGACCAAGTGGGAGAATGTTAGATTTTTACCGTTAATTGACTCCCAAAGGATTATGGAATCAGTTTCGAAACTCCAATAAATGGTCCATGTTGAACCATTCTCCACCACTTCCGTGCGGTTACAACCAATGAAGTTCTTGATTTTGTAACAACAGATCACGTAGTCGTTTTGTGAGTTTGATGGGAACTTGGCTATAAATACAAGTTTTTGTCCCTAAGCTCTCTCGTTCGAACCCTTTAGTTTACCCCATCTATCAGAGTGAGTTTAGAGTTTAGAAGCACCAAAATACTATGAAAAATTCAAAGTGAATGTGTGCAAACAATGGCTAGATCGATTTTAGTCTTGCATTGCATGCATACCACTTGAATGAGGTGTTGTCTGCATACCACTTGTTAGGGCGTCGCTTATTCTCCTTGAACGATGTGCCATCTGCATACCACTTGTTAGGGTATCGCATATTCTCTTTGAAATATGCGCTTGCATATCGTTTCAATGACACCCTGCATACCACTTGAACGATGTGTCATCTATATACCCACTTGTTAGGGTGTTGCCTACTCTCCTTGAACGATGTGCATGCATACCACTTGAATGTCACCCTGCATACCACTTGAACGATGATTCATCTGCATACCACTTGTTAGGGCGTCACCTATCTCTTTGAACGATGTGTCGTCTGCATATCACTTGTTAGGGCATCACGCACCTGCGTGCACTTGTTAGGGAGTGGACCAACTCCTTATAAATTTTCTTGACAACCCCTCCATACTTAATGTGAGACTATTCAAGCCAATATTATCCCAACAATGCCAGCTACCAAAAGAACAAACATGAGTGATGCCACCCAAAGATAAGTTGCAGGGGTAATTGTTTGTATGTATCTATGAACTTTTAACAATGATATGTAGGATCAAAAGCTACCTCTTGTTTGCAAAACGCTACTATGCATTCCTAACTTTAGCATAACTTTAAGAATTGAATTAAAAAAGAATGTACAACTGGAAAAAAAAAACTTAACTAATAAATTGGAATTTGCAATAAAACATTATAACAATTATAGTTCACTTAAATGGTTTTTGGATTCCTTATATTACCAAATCACGCAACCTTGATGAGGTTTGCTCTATAATGTTTTAGCATTTCTCTCATAATAAAATGCACAAAGCTAAGAGATTAAGAATTTACTAAAATACATACACGATTGGTTAATGACTCTAAAATAAGGAGCATTGTCACTTGCTCTATCATATCTAACTGATGCGGATTTAACTAACCTAAATTAATAGGTTAATTCAGCCCACTTGTAATAACCGCAAGTGCACGGTGTCTAACTGGTAGACAACGGTAAGTACGGGTCGATCCCGGAAGGTGGATTAAATTGAATTTTAGAATTTAATTAAACTAATTTAGAGAAAATGGGGTTACAACATTTTTAAAGCTAGACTAAAAATAAATTAAAATAATAAAATAAAAGATAGATGAGATGGGTTTTGTGGGTTTGGACTCACCAATGAGTTAGTAAAATTATTTAAAATCTAAATTACTGAATTTAAAAACGAGAAGCTTTAGGGATGAGAATCCCTTGCTTACACCGAATATGTGATCGTTAAAATCCAATTAAACTTATATCATGTTTCTATCAAACATTAACAAATTATTTCAAGCAAATACGCTCTTACTAAGTATTAAGTGTCTTTTTAGGGCACACTTAATCAAAGTTTAAGCTTAATATTTTTAGCACATTCTTTGAATATTGATAAAGGGTAATTCCAACTACCAAACATATCAAGATTAATTTCTCGAAAATGAAGTGTGAAAGCAATTTATCAAAAATTCAGAAATAAATTGTATTTAACAATTAAGCACACAATTCAGTAAAATAAATCAAAATTACTTATACAACCCATTTAGTTTGTCACAAACTCGATGTAGTGGTACTCAGCAGATCAGCAGGTGGTCCAAACACGAATCCCGAGAAAACTTGTTCCGAAACACTCTGTGGTGGTACAGAGCAGAACTGGGGGTGTGAATAGCCAAATAACTGAATTTGACCAATTCCCACCTCTGCTACAGTGCTGCTACAGTACCGTCATCGTCTCCAGCGAGCAGCGGCTGTCTCGCGGCCTCGCTCTCGCTCCTCGCGACCGTCCCGTTCTCCAAACGTCTCCAAAACCTGCAAAAGAAGAGAGAGGGTGTGGAAACACCAAGAAAACAAAAAACAGAGAAGGAAGACGAGGAACAGGAGCTCCCTGTTTCTTGGTTGCGAGCTCTGTCTCGCAAGGTGGTGGCGGTGATGCTCGGTCTGGTCGTGACGGTGGTCGCGAGAGAGGGAGGCAGGAAGGAGCTCGAGACGAAGAGAGGCCGAGAAAAGAGGGGAAACAGGGTCTATGGCGAGGCGGAACAGAGCTGCGGTGAGCTCTGTTTCGCGGTGGTTCTCGGTCTGTTGTGGTGGTGCTCGTGCGGAGGTGGTGATGGATGGTGTTGGTTGATGGATGATGGACAGGGAGAGGGACAAGGACGGTGGCAGAGTGGTGGCGGTTGTGCTGTCTGTAGGTGGTGGTGGTGCTCAGGTGATGGTGGTGGAGAGGTGGTGATTGCTGAGTGAGTGAGAGATGGATAGGTGGTGGTGGTGATTGTGAATCAATTTGAGAGAAAGAGGTTTTGATTTTTGTCTAATTCTCTTCTTTTCCCTTCTCTTTTCTCCCCCTTTTCTCTATTTATAGAAAATTATCAAGATGAATAGGGATGAAATGAGGGAATGATTCATGAATGTATAATTTGGAGAAGGATTGGGCTTGGCATTAGGTTTGGGTTTAGGTTATGGATTAGGTTATGAATTAGGTTTCGGGTTTAGGTTTGTGACTGCTTTATAGCACCGTTGAAATCGACTAATTGTCGTTCCTTAACTTGTCGCCTTAATATAATTTCATCGTTTACGCTCAAATTCCTACAAAGACATGAAAACGAAATAATTACTATAAAATATAATAATCGAAACACTAACATGTATAAATTAAGGGATATATTATGTAATAATTATGTGAGTATCACTAACATACTTCTGTTTTGAAAAATCAACACCAACTTAGTAAAACCTTCTAGAGAACATGAGTAGATATGAGATGTTTTTCTATTTTTCTAAATTGTTTTCTTCCCTTATTATTTTAGATAGTTAGCGAAATATCTATTATCTACATTTCTATACCCTAGGATATTTACTGGACTTGTAAGGACATCTCTAGAATGATCTCTCTAGATAATATCTCTAGAACTACCCCCCTCTAGATATTTTCCACAATATATCATTTTCTCTAGAGTTTTCCTCGCTCAAATGTAAATAGGGATTTAGCCCATCCTTTGTGTAGTAGCGTGATAGAGCCAAAAGAATTATCACGGCGTAGATAAGAAAATGAGCTCAAGTGTGTGTGTGTGTGAGAAATGAGTGTAAGTGTGTATGTGTAATTGTGTCTATGTTGTTGTTACTAATATGAGTAAAGAGTGGTTGTAATTGATCCACCAATTTTGATATCAGAGTCGTGGTTGGCAATTGAATGCAATGACCCCGGATCGTGCGGTAACATAATCTCGGGAGAGTTCATGAGTTTGTATATTGATTACCGTGATAGGGACCAAGGGTTTTTTTGGTACAAAGTTATTGTTGAAGTATTGTGGTGTTGTTGAAATTATGGCGGATATGTCAAGCATACAAAATGGAATAGAGAAGTTGAACAACACTAATTACACCTATTGAAAGTCACGTTTGGCGTCATATCTCAAAGCCAAAACTTATTAAAAATTGTTGGTGGTGATGATGTTTAAGGGTGCGCATCCCATCCCACGATCCCGATCTCGATCCCATCTCAGTCATGTCCTTGCCTGATTTTCTTTAGTCCTTTTGGGATTGATCAAATCCATCTCATTCCGATCTCGAGTGGGATGGGATCGGGATGGAGATTTTCAATCTCGCCCATCCCATCCCGTCCCGTCCTGAATTTATTTATTTCATATTTATTATTATTAATCTTAATCAAACTACTATTCTAAATTAAGGTTTAGGATGTGTTGAAATTAAATCAAAACATTTACTGTTTGAAAATTACTTGCTTGATTTGGTACTATTTGTTTAGATGAAAACTTCAATTTGGATATTTTAGGTCAAATATAACCCATGAAAATTTATGCTTTTCACATTTTAGATTGATTATAGTACAATTATTCTTGTATAAAATAAAAGCAAATGATGGTTTGGGTCAATTTTGCGCTATGAGTTATGTAATTGGAGATTTGGTAATGAGCAATATTTTTCATTTTTGAACTTATATTAAGACAACTTGAGAACATTGCTAAAAAATGTATCTTGTATGAATGATATTTCAACTCTTGCATTAATTTGCAAGACGGACCTATATAGGGTTTCTTCCATCTGCCATCATTTACTTGACAAACATAATTGCATTGTAAAGTAACCCTCAACAAATTTTATGACATTTAATGTTGTGATGATGAAAATTATATGTACATAAGTTTGGCATTATTGGTGTGTGAGCAATGTGAGATGAAATTATTTTGTTATTCTTCATAGGAGGACTATTTAGCACATGCCCATCTCATCTCGTCTCAAAATCGTTTGGGATGGGGTGACATCAGGATGAGGTCTATCTCGTCCCGATCCTGAACAAATGGGATGGGATAGGTGAGATCCATTCCGTCCCATATCATGTCCTGTACCCACCTCAAATGATGTTATTTCGCTAGAAGATACTCAAACGAATGCAAAGAAGTTACGGAAGTGGAAGATAAGGGCTGGGAAGACTATGTTTGCAATTAAGGCTTTGATCCAGAAGGATTTCATTGAGCATATTCATAACGTAAAGACTTTGAAAGAAGCATGGAACACATTTACTGTATTATATCCCAGCGTCAATGATGTCGGACTGTAGCTGTTGTAGAATGAGACTAGCGTTACTGCACAAGGTAACATGTCTATCTCTGACTACTTTATGAAAGTTACAAATATGTGTCATGAGATTTCACAGTTTGATGTGGACTCAACAATTAGTGAAGCCCATATGAGAACAATTATTATTCGAGGGCTACGACAAGAATACAATGGATTTATTACAGCAGCCCGAAGATGGCCCACACAACCCTCGTTATCGGAGTTATAAAATCTCTTGATAAATCAATAAACGTTGGAAAGCAAATGACGAAATTTTAGTCAAGGATGATAATGAGGAAGCCCTCTACTCTGGTAAAATGAAGGTGGAAAGGCCAAGAGACTTCAAACATGATAAGTTTAATGAGGGACAATCAAATAATGATGGTGATGTCAAACAAGAAAATAGAGAAATAAAGACTTGTTATAGATGCAAAAAATCAGGTCATATAACATGCAATTATAAAGCAAAAATAATAGAAGAAGATGATAAATGCATTAACTGTGGTAAAAAGGTCATTACGTAAAAGACTATTGGTCGAGGAAGAAGATTGTTGAAAGTAACTTTGTGACTGCTAGTAATCACCAAGATAGTGAAGAGGAGTGGATTTTGCGTCCTTTGGGACAACTAAATCCGTGAAATAAGATTTAGCTGAAGAAGTGATAGACTTTACAATATTTGAAGATAGTGACTAAGAATGGGATGAGCTAAAATACCATGTAGTGTTACCGATGATTGAGGGAGAGATCAACTATAAAAGTGAGTGAGAAGTTAATTCCAATTGGGAGGTCGATTGCCAATGTAAGGATGAAACAAGAAATATCAGGATGAGACTATGGAGGCGCTTACTAATGCAAAGGCACACGTAACATATGGAGTTTGCTTAAGCTGAGGATGGAGAAATTGAAGTAGTGCAATAAGATGTTGTTGACTTTACCATGAGTGTAGATGATGAGGAAAATGGTGATAAAAAGAAGTCGAAAACAAATGTTGGAGATAAATACCCCAACAAGGAATTGAACATCATTGGTGATGATGAGAAATACTTTGAGGATGTCTAAAGAAGACATGAGGAAGACAAACCACAAAACTATAAAAGGAAAAAGAAAAATGCAATAAAGAAAACAAATGTTGCATTGAAGCTCAGATCGCTGGCAGAAGAAATCGAAACACTAACAACACGTGGATCTATAAGATGAATGATTCAATCAGAAGTACAAGAAGCCACCTTGGCATATAGAACACAAATTGGGGTTGATGAGGGATGTTGAAAAATCAACACAAACTTAGTAGAACCTTCTAGAGAACATGAGAAGATATGAGATATTTTTCTAAATTGTTCTCTTCCCTTGTTCTTTTAGATACTTAGCAGAATACCTACTATCTAGATTTCTCTACCCTAGGATATTTATTATACCTCTAGAGATATCTCTAGAATGATCTCTCTAGATAATATCTCGAGAACTATCCCCCTCTATATATATTCACAATATTACATTTCTCTAGAGTTTTCCTACCTCAACTATAAATAGGTAGCTCATCCTTTGTGTAGTAGTGTGGTAGAGGATGAGCAAATGAGGTCAAGTGAGTGTGTATGAGAAATGAGGTAAAGTATGTATGTAATTGTGTCTATTTGGACTATATAATGCAAGTGCCCCTTAGAACGGTGAATGTATGTCTTCGTCCTGGTTTTTGGAATGCTAAAAAATGTCCTCCCAACTCTATCATATTTACAAGAAAAATCAATAGTTAGGTGAATAGTGGCCAGGAGGTATTTTTGTTGCTTTAAATTACACATATGCACCATTTTACCCTTCCAAATTCAGATTATTTACGATAAAAAAACCTGTTTCTCTCAAATACTATTAATTATACCTAAGCCCCTAACATAATTTATTCGAATCCCTTAATTAATTATTTGTAAACTACACATAAGCCCTTAAATGTTTAGAATTTCAATATTAACTTTTATTTCGCCCTCCAAAACTCATGTTATTTACATTTAAACCCATCCCCTTTAAACATTTAGTAACTACACTCAAGGCCCTAACATAATCCATTTAATGCCCTCTAATTATCTATAAATTATAAAAATGCCCTAACATCTAATTTTTTGTTTTCAATCAAAGTCAACCCCTGTAAACATTAATTAATTATACTTAGGCCATATTTATATTTATTTCAAGCCCTCAATTATTTATAAATTATAAAAGGACCCCTCCACATTTCATAATTTTACAATCAAAACAACTCCTTCAACTTTATTAATTATACCTAAGCCCCTAACATAATTTATTTATAAACTCTATCGGCTCTTAAAATTGAATATAATTATCTTGAATAGAAATTCAATTAGATATTTTTCTTATTATTGAATTGTTGTAATAAATAAAAATTACTCAATATTCACGCACATAGAGCGCGTCGACACCCTTGTGTTGTGTAATTGTTTTTGTTAGTAATACAAGTAAAGTGTATTTGTGATCGATCCAATGGACTGAAATTCTCAACACTTCTAAAGTTTACAAAACAAAGTTTGCCAAAGCCCTACCCAATAGAGCAACTATATACGCACAATGCTGATTAAATGGAGTAATCCATTAGTCTCTACTCACTCATTGACTCGAAGTCTTAGTTTTCTATAACTTTATTAGAGTCATACAAGTAGATGACCAAAACAAAAGTGATTGCATTTGGAAAGTAGTTTTCATATCTCATTTGATTAAATAGAACAATTACTTCATAACAAGGATTGTGTTTTCTCGAAATTTTTTCAAAATTTTCATTTTTTTGAAATTGTGAAAAGAAAAAGGGAAAGAAAAATAACATTTTTTCGAGGGTTTTAAATTTTTTTTGGGTTTTTTCGTAAATTTTGAGTTTTTTCTAATTATCATTTCTTTTAATATATTTATTGATTTTTGAAACCACACACCCCTTGATTTTCTAATTATCATTTCCTCTACTTATATATTGATTTTTGAAACCACCCCAAATTTTCTAATTATATATTGATTTCTTGTTTGTTTCATTTCTTGGTATTTAGGCTTTATTTAATGTGTTTAATAGATGGGTTAATTTCTACTTGCCCCATACTATAAATAACTAATTGAGATGTGCTCCATCATTATTCACTATAGCACTTACCACCCCCTTGACTATCAGTCAACATCCATAGACCATGAGGGCATGCGTTTATTTCAAATTTGCCATATTTTAAGGACAACAATGCCCTTCAATATGATCTGATGGTTGACATTTAAAGTTGATACAAACCCAAACTCATAATCCAAGAGATGAAATTCAAAGGTGAAACTCATTGGGGAGACTTTCACTTCGTTGGAGAAGACGAAGTAACAGTTGGGGGAGAGGAAATAGTCGTTGGGTTAAACCCCTATTTATTGGAAGTTATTTGAGTCCATGAAAATGGAGTTCCTCAACTGTTTTTGCACTCTTTTTGTACTATAGATCAAACCCAAATTTTAAACTTAGGGTTTCATTATACAAACAATAGATCTGAGTTATTTCATCATAGATCTCAGTTCACAACACCATAATGAAGGTAAGTCAACATTTTTCATTTCATTTTGACATTTATGTTGACATTTTTTAGGATTTGCAGGTCATCTTCAACCTCTCGCATGGGTTTTCTGAATCAGGGGGCATTCTTACATTCAAATTTATTATAGGGTGTTAAGTTACTGCCATTATTTATTATAACGGGTAAAAAATAATTAAAATTTGTATTTTCTGGCAGGTTCCTTGTGAGCATTGTCATCAGTAAAATCATACAAGTGAAGATTTCCTTTTTGTATTATGTGTGTCCCAAGACGGGTTGTAATTGAGTCTGCAAGCTTTTGAAGTCCAAAACCTAAAAAAAAAAGCCTAATAGGATGTCCTTGGCCTGTCAAATATCTGGTTGCAAAGGGTTTCTATGGCTTGATGAAGTTACTTTGTAGAGAAATGAAGAAGGTAGATCAAGTTCAAAAGCAAATGTCAAGTATAGCTCACACTCAAGTTCAAATTCAATCACCAAAATGGGTACTTGCTTCAAATGTGATAGTCCAAATCATATGGATGAAAGATAGTCCATGGGTGGATCTTTTGTAGCTAATGCCTTTATTATCTGGAAGTATAACTATCTAAAGAGCTCATCAACATCATACACAAGGGCACAAGTACCTCAATTGTGATTCTTGCACTAAGGAGAAGTTGTGCTACCTGAGAACATACTTAAAGGTGGTGATCAAAACCCTACTGAAGAAGCTGACGGTGAACAAGTTCAAGCCAGAAGAAGTAATAACTCTCCAAATGTAATAATAATTGTCCAAATGACTATGGCATTTGAAGATCTTTGTAAATCATTTTTATCTAGCCTAAATAAGAAGTGAATGAACATAGCATTTAATATCAGTGTTGCAACGATATGTCATTCAATATAAGTCTGATATTGGATCTGAATAATGGATGAAACCATGTCAATATGCCATTCAATAGAAGTATGAAAATGGATATAAACAATAACAAAAGAAGTCTGATATGCCCTTCAATACTTGCAAAATATCATCAAATGCATTTCATTTGATGTCTGACATAAACATACATAAAACAGTCATAAAAAATATCACCATAAAATAGTCATCAACAATACATCAATACTTACATCACCATAAACAAACAAAAATAAGTTAGTATGTTCCCCACTATAAACAGTATCACCATAAAATATTGTCTTAAATTCAAAACATAAGAAGTTGGTATCACATGCTTGGTCATCTTGGCCCCATAGGTTGATTGCTTCAAGAGTCTTGTCTTCTCCTGCCTCTACTGGCCTGAAACATTGGTGGCCTTATTGGAGGGGGCTTACTCTTTGTGCAAAAGACTGAGTTGGAAATATTGAAGTCTGAAAGTTGTGCTTGGTTGGAACTGTAGCATTTCAAGCTGAAGATTAGGTTGTTGTAGAAGGACTATGACCCTTTCATTTGGAGGTTAATTAACATCTTCTTCTCCCATTTCCAGAACCTGATTTGGCACCAATTTTCTTGTTGTTCCTACATTTTCTGAATTTGGGTGGTGCCCTGGATGTCTGTCCACAACCTTCAATTTGCTCCCTATGAGGGTTTTTACAGGTTCAACTATTGTAACCCTCCAAACCACATTTTATATAGCTCATTGCTTCCTTTTTCACATATTCATCCTCATCCCTTCTTTTTTCAGTCATTGGTCTCCCATGAGGTCTTTTCATTTGAGGTGGGAACACCAAGTATGTTGGCTGCCACATCAAAACCATCATCACATATGCAAACAGTCTACATGAATAGAAAACAGACAAACAATCTAAGACTGCTACTTACTTCTGTCCAATCCCTTATATTTCTAATATTGACAATGCTTCTTGAGTAAGCCTCTCCATATGCTTTCATTGAATGGTAAGGACTACAATACCTACATAAAATGCATATAATTGTGGGGGCAAATATTATATAGGGAGCAAACATTAAGTTACATATGATACTTACTCTGCCCATATAGGTCTGTAATTGGCTAGACAAACAACTTCATGCATACATATGATGTCTTTCAGCTCCCATTGTCTACAATCACAGTATCTAATAATTGTCTTTACTTTCCATCTAGAACGACTCTCATTATGTATAACTGTGATGAAACCATCAGTAGACCCAAATTGGCTACATTGGTTCCTTATCTTCTTGTACTTGTCAATGTGCTTCTGAGCTCTAGGTACTAGTCCATCTATGTCCCAACTACTACTTTTTGCCCTACTGTCATACATAAGCCTCATCAAAAGCATGTGATACTCATTTATGAACTTGCAAATTGGCATTTCCCTTAGTTTGATAATCCAGTAGTTGAAGTTTTCACTAAAGTTGTTTGTGATGTGCTCTGAGCATACACTAGTGTCAAAATATCTTCTGCACCAACTCTTCACATCCCTTTCAACTATCTAATGACGAACTCTTGGATTACTATCTTTCAACTCTTTCAAATTGGAGACACAATCAACCTCTTTGTATGCCCTAGCAGCTTTCCAACAAAGCTTCATCAAGAACTTTCCTCCAAATCCAGCTTTCTTGAGGTTCTTGTACATGTGTCCAATGTTCTAAAAATCGGTCTAGGCGGCGCCTAGGCGCTAGAAGGTGGAAAACCGCCCAGATTAATGGCTGGGCGGGCTGTCTGGGCGGCTGGGTGGGTCTAGGCGGGTCTGGGCGGGTCTGGGCGGCCTAGGCGGGGTCTAGGCGGACTCTAGGCGGTCTGGGCGATTTTTTTTTTTTTTTTTAATTTTTTAAAATTTTTTAAAAATTTTAATATGGCTAATTGTGTTCTTATTTTATTTTATTTCCTATTTTTTAATAATAAACTATTTAATTATTTTTTATTCAGTATATGTCTAAATGTAGCAAATGATGATTACTTAATGGAATTCTCGAATGATCCGTCGGTACCAATTTTACTAATGTAGATTTTATCAAATATAACTGAGGTTATTTATGCAATTTGAAGAAAAATAAAAGAGTACACATTCAAATTTATATAAAGTACCCATCATGACCAACTTCAGTCATTTGATTTTTAATAAATTTTGTTCACTATTGGTAATTTTTCATGTTTTTAAATTTTGCATATGTATACTGGCATTAAATTGGATGTAATTGATAATGTATCATGCTTAACTTTTATAAATTATTAAAGTAATAATACAAAACCTAAGACCGCCTAGGTGCCGCCTAGGCCCCTGGGCGCTAGGCACCTGCTCGCCGCCCGCCCAGCGCCTAGCGATTTTTAGAACACTGCATGTGTCTGAAGCAAAATCTATGGTCTGATTATGGAAAAAGTTGATTCACTGCCTCAATCAACCCTTTCAGCTAGTCAAAAATCAAAGTCAGCTTCCCCACATGCATAATCAAGTGCATCTGAATGATGCTCAAGAAGTTGAACTAAAATTGGTAGCATTCAGTCTGGAAAATGTAGATAGCTAGTAGAAATAGACCATTGTTGTCATTCAAGGATGTCACAGACAAACAACAACCCCCATATTTTCTCTTCATAAAGCACTCATCCAACCCCACCAAATATCTACAACCATGGTTCTAACCAAGAATAGATGCAGAGAATGCCAAGCAAAACCCTGTGAACCTATTGTCATCATCATTTCTTGAACATGTAGCAATGCTACCCGGATTTGCTGTCAACAACTCCATGCAACAAGAAGAGACCTGCTTATAAATGTCATCATTGCCAATCAATTTGGCCATTATTTTTTGTTTTGCCCTCCAGCCTACATGGTAAATCGCTTCAACAGTGTAATCCTTCCATGTCTGTTTGATGAGGCAGTCAGTTGTGAAGTTTTTGAAGTGTGTTTTAATTATTGATTCACATTCCTTGGCAACAAACCTGACATTCACCATTGGGTTCTTTCCATTATCAACTCCCACACATGTGTGATATTCTCCCATGGTCCTAACAATAAGAGTGTGCCCATCCTTGTCCAATGCTACATAGCAATGCCATTTGCAGTTTTCACCCTTACACACTACCAAAAGTTTGTTAGGATCATTCTTCTTGAAATGCATCACAAACTTGTTCCTCACTGCATACTTTCTTAACCAAAACCTTGTTGCATCAACTGTATCCCATTCCTTCCCAACCTAACACCCAATCATCTTCCTGCCTCTCATTACCATACATATCATCAGTTTCAGCAACAAAGACAACATACTCAGTTGGAGGTGATTGTGCATCATGCTCATTTTCAGTTGTATGACATGAATGGTACTCCTCTTCTACAGGGATGACATCCAAATGTGCAAACTCATTGTCTTGGGCTTGAGAAGGACTAGCTGACTGGGCTTGGTCCTATGGTTTGGCTTGAGATGGACCAGCTGAATGAGCTTCTTCCTGAGCTTGGGCATGTGAATTAGTGGTTTTAGCTTCAACATTAGGCAGGTCATCATCAAGCTTTTCTTCAGACAACTCATCAAACTTCTTCTTCTCTTTCTCAACTTGGCACTTCACTAACTTTCTCATATTCTCATTTTAGGCATGTGCCTGACCCACCATTGTTCTTTTCCCACAAGTACTTTGACATTCATCAACCTCAGATCTGTCATCTTGTACATTCAGTCTTTTTGAAGAATTCCTAGGGGAGTACCAATCATTTGGTTTACTCTTCCTTGGGATAGGGTTATTTTTCCTGCTCCAACTTCTTTTGGCCCATACCTTAGGCCTCAAATGGATCTTACTAGGAGGGGTGGGTTGTGTGACAGGAGCAGGGTCAACTTAAACAATAGGTGGAGTTAAAATGGGTTCAGGATCCACTAAACTAGATCCAGGTATGTTACTTTCATGAACATGTACTGCCACTTTAACATCAACAAATATATGCAAACCATCATTGTCATCAATGTCTGCATGCTTCCAGAAATACATTATGTTTGCATCATTGGTTATGTTTATCCTCACCACATTCTCTAGAAAGGTATGTGTATCTCCAAGTGTCAAGGCATGCTTATCTTAGTTGGCTGCACCTTCAGGGATACTCTTGTTAAGCTTATCCCAATTCAGATAATCCCCATGAACTCTTACAAAATTGATACATTTTCCATTCTTATAGTAACTCACCTTCCACCTACTAGGGATCTTAGCCCTCCTACTCCACTTCCCATCAGAATAGACCATTAAGTTCCAGACCTCCAACTCTTGTCCTTATTTTCCATTACTGCAATGACACACATTCATCAATGAATACAATAGAAAATATGCAAACCCATGCAAAATAACATGCATCATAAGTAAAGTGAAAATATGAGACAAGTACACATAATGCTTCATAGCAATTGCACTGAATGAGTAGCCTAATAAACAACAACAATGATTTATTATAATTGCACTAAATGAGTATCCTAACAACAACAATAATTATTCATTACCATTGCACTGAATGAGTACCCTAACAAAATCCCTAACTATTGCACTGAATGAGTACCATAACAACAATAACATCATTCACTGAATGATTCATAAACCAACAACATCATTCAACAACAACATCATTGCACTGAAAGAAAACCCTAAGCAAATAAGCAGTGTATGACCTATCATTTGTGCAAATGAACAAAACCCTAACAACAACAACATCATTCACACAATCCACATACACATGCAGCAAAACAAAGATTGAAACACAAAAAAAACCTTGAAATAGACAAAAAACACTTACAATATGTCATGCCAATGAACATGGGGAGGTATTAGATTTGGCTTGACGTCCTATTCACTGTCTGAAGGAGTGAAATCTCGCCTCAGATTTGGTTCCTCTTGACTAAAATCACTAAACGAGGAGAAATCTTCCCAATGAATGCTAGAAGAAGTGCTCCAATCGTCACTACTACTGCTACTCAGTAAGACATCAAACATGACCCTCTTCACCTTCCCCTTCCCCTTCTTCATCTTCGTTTGAACTTGCAGACAACAGAGCAAATCACTACAGAGAGGGAGAACACAAAATGACTGAATGGAGGGAGTTTTCCCCCTACTCTCCAACTCTCTGAATGGTAATAGAGGGATAACTCAAATCTCAACCGTGAACGTCAGCTCATCAGATGTCGGACGGTAGGGATGATCCAATTGGTCACATCTTTCAAATCGTGCGTGAGATGTACATGAAAGGTATTTTGGTCATGAAATTACGTCACGTGTGTGCCCTCACGGTCTATGGACGTTGATTGCTAGTCAAGGGGGTAAGTGTAATAATGAATAATGATGGGGGCACATTCCAATTAGCTATTTATAGTAGGAGCAAGTAGCAATTAACCCTTAATAGACTTATTTACTTGCATCTTATTTTTTTTTTTACATATTTCATATACCTTTGAAATTCATTATATATATTTCATGTATCCTTGAAATTTTTACGTTTTCTCTTTACATACGAAAATATTTCTCATAATATTTTTAAAAGTGGGATATCGAAATTAACTCGAAAAATGAAATCACAATCCTTGCTTCAAAATATGGGTCATGCATTTTGAAATTGTTGATCATCACGTGAAAAAATGTACATTTTCTCAAGCATCTTGTTGAAGGATCCATTAGTCACTTAGAATGCATTTTATTTTCATTTTTGATAATAAACATAATATTATTTCATTAAAAACAAGTGAGGGAGATTTACTACATCACCTACATTAAAAGAACCACTACGACATTATGCCAATACTGTTTGAAGTATAACTAACAACAAAAAACATTCTTGTTACAAGACTTAGATTGATATTCTTAAACAAAAATGGTAGGGAAAATGATTGGCAATGAGGGGATTTAGCTAGCACATGAATAATTCAGTTTTGTCCCTGCTGATATTGAAGTGTATTCATTTCAGGAAATTGCTTGCTAAGCTTTATCCAAAATATCAACTGATGCCAATCCGATAATGTAAGTCTTGTGCAACTACTTTGATTACTAGAATCAACAACAATCACATCTATTTTATTTTTTTTGAAAACGAGCAGAGGTTTTGAGGATCCCCAAACTTGATAATAATAATAATAATAATAATAATAATAATAATAATAATAATAAAGAACGATGAAGATTACAATCGCTCAAATATTCACTTGTTATATCATCAATAACAACATAAAATTGCTTCAAAATCCCAACGAAGAACCTAGTTAGTTCTAATTCAACGATCTCCAAGTTTTGGAGTAATCTTGCAAAGTGGTCTACTATAAAATTAGTTGCTTGGTGCATTTGCTATAACTTTACTCTCTCATAAGCACCAATCAATCCTTTAATCGCCCTTATGACTTGATTCGTACATAATGTGGAGCTCAAAATGTAAGAGAAGTCGACATACAAAACATGAGTGCAATGAACCCTGACAGAGAAACCATTGAATGCTAGCTCTAAACTAGCATCTATACAAGATTCCAATAGACATCTACATCCTATATGTATTATCGTCATCAATTACCTGAATTTAGGATTTGACCTCTTGCTTCGAGAAGATATTTGAGGAGCGTCTTTCTTAGGTGACCGAGTTGTCGTAACCTCACATTCATCTTCAATAGTGCAACCTCACCACATCTTGTAACTGATGTGTTGCACACTATCTAACTGCTTCTGCCATAGCTAGTAACTTTGCTTCAAAACTAGAGTAGATCCTGTTTGGAATTATTATAACTATATAATGCATGCCGATCAATGCAATACAAGTTACAATATTCAACTCAAGCCTATTTGTAGTCACAACTCACAACCCCATGCCATGAGTACTTTTACCATGTCGTAACTTCAATTGCAAGTAAGCCAGACCATCGTAAACATGAAACATGACATATAACTTCACAACAACATATGCTCCAGAAAACCACATCTTGGCCGTTAATGTTTGTAAGCAAATGTTCCCAGTATACCCACCGGCGGCACGCTTGCCTTTCAAAAAAAACAAAAAAAAAAAGCAAATGTTCCCAGCCCATGGAGTGATTTTCAATCTTCACTAGCACAAACATGAGAAAAGCAAATTGGCTTCAAATGGGGTGAGTTTATAGAAAAAGAGGTGTGTATATAACTTCCCCAAATAAAATGAAAAACAAAATTGATGTTTCGCTTTGCTTTCTTTATATGAGAAGTTTTGAGCATTGTAAGCTAATCCCAACAGCAATGAACCTTGCAATGGCAACCACAAGCAATGCCTCCTCCACTTCCCTCCTTCCTTTCACAACTTACAACCACCATCGCCACCAGCCAAACACTCTTTCCACACTTGAAAGAGACATCAATCTTGAAGAGACCAAGCAAGTCCATGCCCATATGATCAAAACCCAATTCAATCATCACCTCCCCATTTCACCAGACTTGTTAAAGTCTCCCTCTAGCTCAGCTGCACAGTTCAACTTCACAATCACCTCCTACATAAAGAACAACCAGCCCAAACAAGCACTCAAAATCTACCACGACATGCGAAAAACGGACGCTGAAATAGACACCTACATTGTCCCATCAGTCCTCAAAGCTTGTAGCCAGCTCTCACACACCCAACAAGGAAAAGAATTACACGGTTACATTCTCAAGAATGGGTTGCATTGCGATGTGTATGTGCAGAATGCTTTGATTCAGATGTATACTGAGTGCACGAGTTTGGAATCCGCATGGAAGGTGTTCAACTCTATGCCTGAAAGAGATGTTGTCACGTGGAGTACAATGATTAGAAGCTATAGTCGAAGTAGATTGTATGATAAAGCATTGGATGTAATCAGGGAGATGAATGCTTTGCAAGTGAAACCCAGTGAGATTGCGATGATCAACATGGTGAATCTCTTTGCCAACATAGAGAATTTGAAGATGGGAAGATCAATGCATGCTTATGTTGTAAAGAATGGATCAGTTGGTGTTCCAATTACCACTGCTTTGGTTGATATGTATGCAAAATGTGGAAGTATAGGTCCAGCTCGGCGGCTTTTCAGTAGGCTGCCTCAGAAGGGTATTGTGTCATGGACTGCCATGATTGCAGGTTACATTCGGTGCAGTGAGTTGGAGGAGGGAGTCAATCTTTTTGTGGAAATGCAGAGAGAGAATATATATCCGAATGAGATTACAATGCTGAGTTTAATTTTAGAGTGTGGGTCTGCAGGAGCTTTGCAACTGGGCAAGCAACTACATGGGTACATGTTCAGAAATGGATTTAAGATGTCTATGGGGTTGGCCACAGCTCTTATCGACATGTATGGCAAGTGCGGTGAGGTAAAGAAGGCTCGGATAATATTTGATGGAGCAGGGCAGAGAGATGTCATGATGTGGACTTCGATGATCTCTGGATATGCACATACAAAATGCCTTGATCAGGCTTTCTGTCTCTTTGACCAGATGAGAAATGCAGGCGAGATGCCAAATGAAGTAACCATGGTCAACCTACTTTATCTGTGTGCAGAAGCAGGAGCACTTGATATAGGAAAGTGGGTACATGCTTATATTGATAAGCAAGGGATTGTAGAAGACGTCGTACTTACCACTGCTCTGGTAGACATGTATGCAAAGTGTGGGGATGTGGATCGAGCACGATATATATTCAGCAAGGCTCCTGATAGAGATATCTGCATGTGGAATGCCATTTTAGGTGGATTAGGAATGCATGGTTACGGTGAGGAAGCATTACAACTCCTCTCCCAACTAGAGAGAACAAACACTAAACCCAATGATGTTACATTCATCGCAGTCTTGCATGCCTGTAGCCATGCAGGAATGGTGACAGAGGGGCAAAAGGTTTTTGATCGAATGGTAAAGGAGTTTGGTGTGACCCCGAAGATTGAACACTATGGTTGTATGGTGGATCTTCTTGGTCGAGCAGGACTTCTTGATGAGGCATATGAACTGGTTCAAAGAATGCCTATAAATCCCAACACCATTGTATGGGGCGCTCTTCTGGCTGCCTGCAAACTTCACAAAAATTTCAGTTTGGGAGAATTAGTGGTACAGCGGCTTCTTGATTTGGATCCTAATAACTGTGGTTATAATGTGCTGATGTCGAACATCTATGCAGTGGCAAGCAGATGGAACGATGTTACAGGTTTGAGAAAAACTATGAAGGATACAGGAATGACGAAGGACCCTGGTGTCAGTTCTATTGAGATTAATGGCTCAGTGCACGAATTCATCATGGGAGATCAATCTCATCCATGCATGAGTGAGATACTTGAGATGGTAGCTGAGATGAGCAGGAAACTGAAAACCGCAGGTTATGTAGCTGACACATCCTCTGTGCTGCTAAATGTCGATGAGGAAGAAAAAGAAACATCACTTACTTATCATAGTGAGAAGTTGGCCATGGCTTTTGGTCTCATTAGTACTGCTTCAAACACTCCAATACGAATTGTAAAGAACCTTAGAGTTTGTGACGACTGCCACTCTGCAACAAAGCTTCTATCTAAAATCTATGGAAGGGTGATTATTGTGAGAGACCGGAAACGCTTCCACCACTTCAGTGAAGGAAATTGTTCTTGCAACGATTATTGGTAACAATTACAAACTATTTGTAAAATTAAGCCACAGATTCTATTCAAATCAGAAAATAGTGTAATTACATTGAATGGTTTCCCTTGAACTCTTTACCCTTCTTGCTACGGTCTGTCATCATCAATTTGTGTTACAAAACAGAGAGAGTTGATTTTAACTGAGCCATGTTTCTGCATGACGCCCACCACCACCACCAATTGCATGTCGAATGCTGATCTTTTCACCTGCATACTTTTGCTGAAGCCATTCAAAAGCATTCAGTCAAGTTTTCCAGTTACTGATCTCCCTTGTTTCCGGTGAGCTTGCTGTGCACGTATAGAAGCCCAAAGTTTCTGAATTGCCTCTCTCTGCTGATAGGTAAACCTTTCTATGTTGTCAAATGCATGCTTCACCAATATATCAATGACAATTTGACACCTAAAGGAAATATTGCAAGGATTCAGACACTATAAAATATAAAAGGAAATAAAAATGAAAACAAGCAGAGAATTTAACTATTGGAGTGGGAGGTTGGGTGTTTGGCAGAAACTGACCAGGGGATTCTATAACGGTGTGTGGCAATCTCTAAACAGATAATTAAGAATTCTCTCTGCAATTTCAGAACTCTTTTCGAGTCATCGTCTGCCTTCTTGCTCGGAGCTGCTGCCTCTTTCTTTTCCCTAGTTCTGTCGTCCTTCTTTGATGTGCCAGGAAGCAGAGCATCCAGCCCAAAAGGGTCAAGCTCGGCTTTCTCATTTGAATGAGATGAACCAACTGAGGGCTCAGTTTCTTGGTCATGACCATGTGGACATGGCACTTTAGTTTCGTCTGTCTCTTTCAGGTCCTCGGATTCCTCGACATCATCATCCTTGGTGGCAGCTGGATATGGCTTCTTTTAGCCTTCCTGCTGCTTTTGAAAACTATAAATGCACCAGCCAAGCCTAAACACAACCATGGAAAAAATCAGTGGCCATGGTTAATCACAAAAAAAAAATTGGAAATTTCATTTTTCTCAAACAATTCTAAGGTGTTTTAAAACACAAAGGAACTGCATTAAATACATATTAAAAACAGAAGAAGACCTAATACGCATGAAAAGATAGTTTACGCAGCAAAATATTAGCCCAACTGTTAGAAAAAAAAATTCCCAGACAATGATGTAGCCATCAATTAAGCACGAGTATTGCTTTCTGTGGAAGCAGCAAAAGGAGTTTTGTTTTAGAATCTTATTGCATAGAAGCAGTCCTTCAGGTGTATTATACTTATTTATTTATTGTTGATTGGCCAAGATAATTGCATTTATAACAACCAAAGGGAAGAAAATTGGTATCTAATTTCACTGGACTATTGGTGGGGAGTTCAGAAGGATATGTAAGAAGATTCTATGTGAGTCTGGGTCGGGTGTTGGGGGTGTTTGAGGAGGGGAGGGGGGTCTATCTTAAAATTTTGTAGACGAGCTTAGGTATTCGGGGTGAACTCTATATTGTTCTTGTGTATTTTTGTCTCTTCTATTTACTTTTTTTTTCAAGTCGTACACTATAAATACACATGTTATTGATAAAGCTCTACAAATAAGGATCAAACTGTGTGCCAGACTTGTCCTCAGAGAAGTTAAAGTTAGTTAGCCATGACAGAATGGACACAGGAGGGATCAAAGTGAAGCGAATTGTATTATTCTTAGGTAGTTTACAGAAAACTAAATAAAAACTATAGCTGGAAGCGTAATCAAAGTGAAGCAAACCAAAGTTTAAATTTATGTACCACAAAGCTGTCATCTGCGTACAGATCATTCCCCAACACTGCTCTAGTGGTCCATACACTTAGCTGACCTTTCTGCTTCTTTGTAAGGAACTGCAGAGGGGGTAAAAGAGGTGATACTGTAAGAGAGACCTTGTGCAATTTTTCATGTTGAAAGGAAATGCGAGAATAGTAGATAGTTATGACTCAGGACAGAAACTTACATCAGAAACATCTTGAGCAGCTGTGAACAAAGCATGATAATCTCCTCTTACTGGAGAATCTGTACATGTATCGCATGACATTGCTGCTTTGCTAAATTTATTGAGATTTGTTATGTGCGATTTAATTTTCTGCATGGTTTCTATCACTTGTGTTTCTGATGCATCAACTGTTGTTTTGAATCTCAAGCGTTTTTGGGCTGTAGCTGCTGCCGCTGGTACTGAGAATCACAATAACAAATACTGCTTTATGAGATGATTCAGCAATAGAAATGCAACTTACAATGAGATGAGAGTAAAAAACAAAGAGAATTTATCCAGCTTGTCCAACATGCAGATGAAATGTATCCGAGAAATTCTCCTTCAGCAATAGCACATTTTTCTTTTCTTTTTTTGTGGGTAACAAAGTCCTCGTCCAAATGTAAGATGCATACATATGGATATTAAAGTCTTTACAAAAAGAAGAAACAAAAATGAGCAACATAACAAAGATATTGGGAGGGCATTTTTGTATGAGAATGCTATCTTTATGTTCGACATTGGAGTATGATGCATTATAGATAAAAGGGGAAAGGTATGAAAGATTTTTTCCATTAAAATGGAGCTCTCATGTATTCGACTAATAACCCGGTTTTCTGAGAGAAGGTTGAAATGTCTACCGAAGAAAGAAGGATAACATACAAAAAGGCATGGACCATAGTGAGATGTTATTAGTCGAGAAGATAAGAGTCAAAATTAACAATATTTTCAAGTTTTGAAACTCTTTTAAGATAGTTGTGAATTGGAGTATGACTTTTTTTTTTTTTATAATATTTATTAGCTTGGAAATCGCTCACTTTTTAGAAGCTCGTTTTAGGTTTTGGTTTTTCTTCAATCAAAATATTATTAAATCAACTCTTTACTAATAGAAATATATACTAAAGCACCTTAAACCATTGGAAGGAAATGCCTAAACGTTTTCCCATCGTCGAAGCAGGCTCATAAGGCTCATGAAAAAATTAAATAAAAAAGAGAAATCCATCCCTCCCCCCACCAAAAAAAAAAAACCTGGTTAGCATGACAGCATTTTGTGCTCCTTCAGGCCATACCTGATAGCTCTTTTTGGTATCTGCTGCCGTTCCAACCTAGCTACTATTCTGAATTTTTTGACTCCTACAAGGCATTTTTAAGGACACCAGTTCTTTAGAACCACCGAAGACGTGGTGTGATACACACAACTAAATTGTGGTGCAGTTCTTAGAGAGATGATTAGGGGTTATGGAATTTTGAGATTTTGTAGACATCTAAGGAATTACTAATTTGTTGCATACAGTAAATAGATTTGTTAGCCAGGCTCAGTTGAGTTAGGGGAATGGGAGTAGAAATTTCAATGAGCTCTGGGTCATGACCTCCAACTTGAAGTTGTTTGGGTGGGCTCAAGAGCAGCAACGCAATGATAGCGTACTATGTAAGAGAGAGCAACAATCAGTTTGAATTAATTCGAATCACTTAATTTTTCTCCGCTCATTCACCAAGTATGTGCAATCGACTATTAGTTCTACTTTGGTGGTCCCAGTTCTCTATCCAATGGAATGTCACTCGGTGGTGGAGTTAGTAGCAGGGCGTAGTTTTTCTAAAGTAGAGGTAATTCAATACAGAAGTGTACTCTAATTGCTAATCTAAAGGTTGGGGGGAAGCCAACCCCATTACGCATTTGATTTGCCTCCCAAATTTGGAAAATTATCTTATTTTTTGTTTTGTCCTCTCTTTTGTGTTTTATTTCTTCTTCTATTTTCGACAGTTTGGTTGTGACATTGCCACTCCCTTCAGCAAATCCTTGTCCTCAAGGATTGAATTCAGGGAATTGGGCGTTGATGTGGACCATTGAACCAGAATCTGAGTAACTGCCTTGTTGTGACGAGGCACCATGCATCTTCCCAAAATTGCAACTGGTTCTGCTTTCATTTTGCCATATGTATCAACCAAATGTAGATGGGGGGTAGGGACAATGGAAGAACCTAGTTTCTTCTTAATCTGGGAAACATGGAACACAGGGTGGATCTTCGATTGGGGAGGTAGATGAAGACGGTAGTCGGTAAGCCACAAGTCCTATGCGTTTAGTAATTTGGAATGGGCCATAGAAACGAGCTGAAAGCTTCAAATTCTTGCATAGATTAACAAATGTCTGTCTGTAAGGTTGTAGTTTGAAATATACCCAATCCCCCACAGTACTGAACACTCGATTCTAATCGATGTTTGTCTGCGTAAGTCTTCATTCTCCCTTGTGCCTTGTGGAGCTTCTCTTTGATAATTGGTAACATATGATCTCTCTCCAATAAGTATTGTTGAACATCAGGAATTGTTATGGATGCAATGGGTGAAAATCCCAGTGGAGGAGGTGAATAGCCATACAGAGCTTGAAATGGGGTGGATTCCAAGCTAGAATGAAAAACAGTGTTGAACCAATGTTCTGCCAAATACAATCACTTAGACCATTTTGGGGCATCTCCTGTCATACAACGTAGATAGGTCTCTAAGCATGCATTAGTGCGTCCTGTTTAGCCATCTGACTAAGGGTGGTAAGCGATGCTCATTGAGAGTTTAGTGCCCAGTGTAGTAAAGAGATCTTGCCAAAAGGCACTGATTGTCTTTATCAGACACAATAGAAGTAGGTAGACCATGCAATTTGTAAACTTGTTGTAAGAATATCTCTGCTACCTTGGCTGCAGTGAAAGGGTGTGATAATGCCATGAAGTGGTTGTACTTTGTAAGTCTGCCCACCACGACCATAATCACTGTTTTATTCTGAGAAGGCGGTAATCCCTCTATGAAATCCATAGAAACATGCTGGCAAGCATGATCAGGGACTGAAAGGGGTTGAAGTAACTCTTGGATAGGTCAGCCTTGTTTCTTTGGCAAACATTGCAATTTGTAATGAAGCTAATGAACTGAGTTTTCATATCAGGCCAATAAAAATAGTAGGTTGCAGTCATACCAGAGTGGCCTCCCAGTGCAGAATTGTGTAGAGCATTCAAAATCTGAGCTACCAGTGCTCCCAATATATATATGCACTTAATGTTTGAGTAGTCCCTTAAAGAAAGAGTAAGGGAAATGGTGTGGTTGTTCACTACAAAGATGTAACATCATGTAACCACTGAGGAGTAATAGTAGTAATAGAACAACTAGAACTCTCCTCTGTGCATCTTGACAAGGCATCAACAGCCTTGTCTTTAATTCCCTTTTTGTATTGGATTTCATAATCAAATCCCAACAACTTGGCCAACCATTTCTGTTGCAGCATAGTAGTCACTTTTTGGGACACTAAGTGGCGGATGCTCTGGTGATTTGTGAATATAAAGAATTTGGACCCTATTAGATATGTCCTCCATTTCTGAACAACCAGTACTGTTGCCAATAATTCTTTCTCACAAGTAGATTGATCCAAACTCCATGGACCTAAAGCCTTACTAAAATAGGCAATGGGTTTACCTCTTTGAGCTAGAACAACACTAAATTCCCCTTGTGCAGGGGCTTGACTCATAGCTTGTTTGAGATTGTGAAAGGCTTGGGTGGCTTGGGGTGTTCAGTGGAAGGAATCCTTTTTTAGGAGGTCAGTGAGGGGTTTAGCAACGTGACCATACCCTTTTATGACTTCCTATATTATCCATTTAAACCCAAGAATCCCCTAAGTTGTTTAAAGGTGAAAAGTGCAGGCCAGGTTGACATGGCTTCTACTTTCTACGGATCAGCTGCTACACCATTGTAACTGATGATATGTCCAAGGTACTCTAGTTTAGGTTGAGCAAAAGAACATTTGGACTTCTTAGCAAACAATTTGTATTGTCTTAGAATTGAAAAGACAGTATGTAACTGACTGAGGCATTGTTCTAGGGAAGGACTGTAGACAAGTATATCATTAAAAAAAAAAATATATATATATATACATATATGAATTTTCTAAGATATGGTTGAAAATTTTGATTCATTAAGGTTTGGAAGGTGGCAGGGGCATTAGTGAGACCAAAAGGCTTTACTTTGAATTCAATGTGACCATGGTAAATCTTGAATGTTGTTTTAGGTATATCAGATGGGTGAACTAGGATTTGATGGTATCCAGATCTAAGATCTAGTTTTGAAAAAAAATTGCTCCATGGAGCTCATCAAGGAGTTCATCAATAAGGGACATAGGGAATTTGTCCTTGATAGTTATATCATTAACCTCCTGTAATCTACACAAAATCTCCAAGAACCATCTTTCTTTTTTACCAACGGGATTGGAGCAGCAAATGGGATGTGGGAGTGTTGGATCAAACCTGATTCCAACATCTTTTGTATGAGTTGTTCCACTATGGCTTTCTGCATGTAAGGAACTTTGTAGGGGCTTTGAGAAAGAGGTGAGGTGTCTGGTTTAATAGGAATTTTGTGGTTTAATGGCCTGGTAGGAGGTAGGGCTACTGGAATTTGAAATATGTCTTCAAATGCATTGAGTATGTTGGTGATAGCTGAAAGATTTTCTGGGTCCTCATGAGTATTACTAATCGAAAAAAGTTGGCCGAAGAAATATGGAGTATGCTTCTTAAAGAACTTGGATAACCCTTTTGATTCCATCTTACAAAATGATCCAGACTCAGTTGTGCCTTGAAGAGTTACCTGTTTGCCCTTGATATTCAAGGTAATGTAAAGTTTCTGTAGGTTGATGGTGATTTCTCCAAAGGGTTTCAGCCAGTCTCCACCCAACACCATATCATACCTTCCCAAAGGCAGTAGTTTGACTCTTCCTTCAAATGGAAAGCACCGACATTACTAAAAAGTTGTTGTCCATTTGCAACCCAAACCACTATCTGTGGAGTCATTATGGTAAGCCAATTGATCTCCTTGATAACTCCAGGATCTACAGAGGAATGTGTGCTTCCAGTGTCGATCAGTATCGATATTTTTGAACTTCAATAAACCATTAAGAAGGATTGTATTGGTAGAAATATTCCCATGTATAACATGTAGAGAGATTTCCATGTCAGTTTGTACTTCCAAGACCAAGTCTTCTGTCTCCAATAACTGATCATTTTCTTTCAATTGTGATTCATTTTCTAATATCAACATATAGAGGTGTTGTTGTTTGCAACCTGACCTATACTGTTCTTCACAGTTGTAACACAACCCTTTCTCTCGTCTAAGTTTCATTTGTGTGGGAGTTAGTATGTTAATAGGCGGTATGGAAGAAGCAAACTTGACAGGAGGAGTTGTACATGGGGGATATGTAGGCTTGGCTATGGTTGGGTTTTGAATAGAAGATTGTTGTGAGTTGGATGGTGTAATAGAAGAGTAGTTAGGTTTGTACATGGTATTTGGTATAGATGAGTAGCTCAAGCGCCTTTGTGGATGGGTGTTTTGAATGGTATATCTGTTAGTGATCTGCCTTTGAATCACTGAGGCCTCATGCATCCTTGCAAAAGAAACTGCTTGACTCACAGTAGTAGGTTTACAGAGTTGGATAAGAGTTTTGATATCATGTTTGAGGCCGCTCAAGAAACTCAATACAAATAAAATAAGTTTCATCTAGATCATTGTTGTGTGTGAGCATATGTGATTTCAACTCTTCGAATTTTTCATAATAATCAGAAGCTGATGTGTCTGGAATCAATTTGTTGAATGTAGCAACATAATTGTCTAGTACAACTTCAAAGCGTTTACATAGATCTCGCACAAACTAACTCCACACTAATGCATTTTTCTCAACTTGAAAGTCTAAGAACCAAAGATCTGCTCTACCACTGAAATGAATGGAAGCAATTGCTACTTTATTCTCTTCTACTACGAGATAGATGGAAAAATGCCTCTCGCATATTTTAATCCAAGATCTATGGTTTGTTCCATCAAAATTTGGGAAATCAAGTTTAGGAAATCGTGAGGACGTGCCATATGACTCCCAGGGAATATGGGAGGAGTTTCTCATGGTTTGCTCAGTAGTTCCAATACTTTGTGTCGATGGAGAACGACCTGGTTCTGTGGATGCAGTTGGCTTTTGGAGGTTCTCGCTTCTCTTGTGCCTCGTTCACTTGAGCTAATCTTTTCAGCTCTATCTTTATGAGTTTGATTTGCGCATTCGTCTCTATCCGGTTTCTCTTCAATTTTTGATGAAAATTTCCATTTCTTTGGCCCTAATTTCCTTGGTGGATAGATTGGTAGAGCTTAACCTTGCTTTTTGATGCCAATTGTCATAGTGACGACAACTAAATGGAAGAACAATTCAGATTAAAGAGGAAGAACGAAGTATTACAGATTTTCTCAAGCTCTATCAAAGAACTAAGCCCTAACTTTTCTCTCGGATACATTTCTCTCCTTTCCCCTCCAATTTATACAACCAACTGTATTTTTGATTAACCAATCAAATACTGACACGGGGAAGTCCATGTGCCTCTTTTAACAACCAGTGACAAAAATACAACTATATCCTTGTATTTCAAATTCATATTTGGCGCTCTTTGGTGCGTTTTTTCCGTGTTTTATTTCTTCTTCTATTTTCAACAGTTTGGTTGTGACATTTCCCTTCCTTATTCCACATTATCTCATTGATCAAAGAAATTGGTAAAAAAAAAAAAAAAAAAAAATTAACTTGTGGAAATCAAAACACAGTGGCACTAAGAAGTTGATTCAGGATGACATAGCTCCATATTGTGGAACACTGACTGATCCTGCACTTATATGTGTGATTAACCAACATTCTGTCATCACCAAATTCAAGTCATCCAACTAAAAATGACCAATGCATCTTCACCCATGCAAAGATGAGAAATTAGGCGTTTGCAGAAACCCTAGAATCCCATTCCATCCAACCAAATGAGAAAAAAAAAATAAAGAAATTCAAAATCTTTAAACCCCTTTCCAAGAAAACTTCACCACATCCTTATTTTTCCGTTCAATCACAACGCAATTCTACTAATCAAATCAATTACAATCCCCAACTCTTATCCCATCTTCACCCAACAATTCAAAACTAAAAGAATACACAAAAGAAAACCAAACCACACAAGTCTTATAAACGTAATCGAAGAAGGAGTTTAACAGATTGCGTACCTTCAGGTTGGGATTCGACAGGTTTGGATCGCTAAAGAGCGCTCTTGAGAGCAGAAGCTGGAGCTGGAGACGGTAAAGGTTCCTCCTTTTTTGTGTCGGGTGGTGGTAGGTTCGATACTGAAGAGAGAGGATGAGTTGAGATGGAGGTGGTAACCCGAGAAACAGGCTGTCCGCCATTGTTGTTGAAGAAGGTGGAGACGAGAGAGTGAAGAGAAGAAGCTTTTCTTCGAGTTCAACCATCTCGAACGAGTTTGTCCGTGATTGCTAACACTGACTCGGACGGGTGGGGTCTGATGAGATGAGTTGAATTGATGGTTGACAAAATGCTGTTATTAGCACCTTCTATATAGAAGAGAGCTACCACATTGCCTCATCACCAATGAGCCTAATATCATGGAAAAGTCACGCATTGCTTTAGGTGGCGTAGAGTAATTGTTGCCCATAGAAAATAGGATAGAAAATAGGTGGTGTGGAGTAATGTTGCCCATAGAAAATACGATAGAAAATAGGTGGTGTGGAGTAATTGTTGCCCATAGAAAATAACATTTCTTGATGGGAAAACTTAAAACAAAATTAATTATAGAAACAATTGTCATGAAACTGACTTATGCTTGGCATTATAGAAAACATCACATTTTGTTTTAATATTCTGGAGATAAGAGTACGGGTGGGCACGGGATGGGACGGAACGAGATGGACTCATTCATATCCCATCCCGTTCATTCGGGATCCGAGCGGAACGAGATAAACCTCATCCTGACATCGTCCCATCTCAAATGGGATTGGGGATAGACGAGATGGTACGAGATGAACACGTACTAAATATTCCACCAATAAAAAAAATAACAAAAAGAGTTTTATCTCACATTGCTCGTACACCAATAATGTCAAATTTATATACATATAACTTACATCATAAATAATAATAATATATATTAAATAAATAAATATTAAACTTTTTTTTTGGAAGGCAAATAAATATTAAATTTCATTTAGAATTAATGATTGAATTCATTTAGATTTCATATAAAATTTCATCTTACATTGATTTAATTTCAACACATCCTAAACTTTAATTTAGAAGAGTATTTTATTAAAATTAATAATAATAAATATTAAATAAATAAATTCGGGACGGGATAGGCATGATTAAAAATCTCTATCCCACTCTAGATCGGGACGGGAAGGCATCGGGATGAGTTTGATCAATCCTACAAAAACCCAAAAAAAATCGGAACGGGACGGATTCGGGATAGAATGCCCACCCCTAGATAAGAGGCAAAGAATACATGCCATCGAAAACTAAAAATAGAAGTGTTAAATCTTTGCTACTCCGAAAAGCTTAATAAACTATTAGAGAATACATGACTAAGTGAATATCAACAAAGAAGGTTCAATGAGAATTGACATATATTTGCACGTCGCAGATACTACTGGAACCTTTACATTCTCATTTCTGTAACAAATATTATCGGACGTAGCTTCGATATTCCTAAAATCTGTCATTTGGTTTGAGAAATAGTAGGGTATTCCAAATGCAATTATGATGACAATTACAATGCATGTATGGAGCAAATATGATGATACTAGAGGACAATGCAAACAATGTGTAATACATCAAAATGTTATAAATCCTGGAACCGAAATTCTAGTTGGCCTGGGAAAAACCAACGAGGTTGCTACTTGGGGGGCGAATTTACACTTTTGCCCCCCTCTAACAATTTTTTTGGAAAAAAAATGTTTAAAAGGGGGGGGGGGCAAAAGTGTAAAATCTTCACCCCTCAGGCAGCAACCTCGCTGGTTTCCCAGGCCAGGAAGAATTACTCATCCTGGAAACAGGAGCAATAATATCCAACTCTTTCAT
Source organism: Berberis thunbergii (assembly GCA_003290165.1). Taxonomy (NCBI): domain Eukaryota; kingdom Viridiplantae; phylum Streptophyta; class Magnoliopsida; order Ranunculales; family Berberidaceae; genus Berberis; species Berberis thunbergii. The sequence goes on from QNQO01009806.1 coordinate 56,398, forward strand.
ATACGTTTATCACGGTATACTAGAAGTCTAGAACAATCAAATTAAGCCTTTAAATCAAACATATAAGAGAGAGAGAGAGAGAGGAAACAGCAATCATATGGCCTATTCACTATGAATATAAGCTTTCTCTACGCCCATTTAAGTTTTTTCCAGTTGATTGGATTCGAATTTCACAGGTTAATTTCTTTTTATGCATTACCATGGTCTATGATAGTATGAGTCAAACTTTGGAACAACTCTTCATCTTCTATGAGCAGCCAACCACATACAAGTTCATAAATGAACAGCACAGCAAAACTTGGGTCACATTTCTTTCTTCAATCGATCACCTGAAAGGCGGAAACTGAGAAGTCCCCCCATTTGCAAAAACACAGAACTTGTTAGTCTTGTGGCTGACTGTGGCTATCTCTAGTAGTTTTGGAAGTGAATGTTTTTAATTCTAACACACACACTCCATGTAGATATATATATATTCATTGATCTGCACTTTCTGTCAAGATGAAGGTTCATTCTAACCTTCTACAGGTGCAATCTTGCTTCAAAAATATTGTCTTAATTTGGGTAGCATATACATCCCTGATCCCCTCCTCTTCAAAACCCATAGTAATTTTAGTGATACATATAGAATAGAACAATAAGGAAGTTGATCAGTAGACTTCTAACACACATAGGCTCTCCTCTTTGAAACCAACATATATCAAAGATAGCTATCCTTATAATCATTGTTGTCGTGTCATTCTTCTTCCTTTTGCTAATGGTAGACTTCTTATTCTTGAAAATCGTTAGTTTAATCAAAAGTCCAACCGAAACAATTTAAAATGTTTGTGTCATTGTGTGACTCAGCAACTGGGAGTTTATCATACGAAGTGGCCCAGAAATCCCCTGAATTTTTTATTTTTATTTTTTATATTTCATTAAAACTTGCCTTTCAAGAAGCAAGCCACGCTTGAGCCTTCCAAGTAATGGTATCTGCTTCTAGGAAATTTCCCTATTGATGATATTCAGATCTAATAGCGCAGTCCAGCTAGTGTTCCAAGAAAATAAGTAATACTATATGCAACTAAGAAATTTCCTTCTCTGCAGATATTGAGATCCAATAGAGGAACATCCTTGCTGTAACAATTCAAATTGCAAGAAGAGAATCGGAGATCCATAATCGGAGTTAATTTTTCTTTCTGCACAAAGAGATGGCAGACACAGCTCTTCAGGTGGTAGTCTCTCCATTACTTGGAGTGGTGTTTGAAAACCTCAGCTCTTTGATCAGGGAGGAGTTTGGTCTAGTATGGGGTGTCAAGAAAGAGATGAATAAAATGTCCAGAACTTTATCTATAATCAAAGATGTTCTTAATGATGCAGAGGAGAGGCAAGCCGTTGACTTGGCAGTCCGAAACTGGCTGAAGGAGCTGAAGGATGCGGCATATGAAGCAGATGACATCCTGGATGAGTGTGCATCTGAAGGTTTACAACTAGCCTCGGAAATGAGAAAGAGCAACTTCGCCAAGAAGGTAACTTACTCTCTCAAACAAGTTAAATTCCGTCATAAGATTGGGATACGAATTAAACAGCTTAGGGAGAGGTTTGATGAAATTGCTAAAGAAAGGTCCCAGTTTCATTTGCAAAAGGGAATGACAGAAAGGAGAGTCAAAATACATCTGGATCGGGAGACTAGTTCTATCTTGACAGAAAGACAGGTTTATGGAAGAGATGAAGACACAGAAAACTTAGTTAGGCTATTGCTTAACAATGCAAATGACCAGGAAGATATTTCTGTTTGCCCCATATTAGGCATTGGTGGACTCGGGAAGACAACTCTCTCTCAACTAGTCTATAACCATGCTAGTGTAGAAGAGCATTTTGAAGTCAAATCTTGGGTTTGTGTATCGGATAATTTTGATATCAAGCATCTTATAAAAGCCATCATAGCCTCTCTTTCTGGAAATTCATGTTCATTTGAAGAATTGGATCCTTTACAACAGTACCTTCAAGAGAAACTGGCTGGAAAGAGATTTTTACTCGTGTTAGACGATGTGTGGGAAGAGAGTCAGGATGCCTGGAACAAACTGATGGCCTCATTGAGGTGTGGTGCGAAAGGTAGTTTTGTCCTTGTGACTACTCGCCTCAAAATGGTAGCATCCATCACTGGAACGCTTCCTCCTTACTGTCTAAAAGTTCTGTCCGAAGATGACTGTTGGTCTTTGTTCAAGCTAAATGCATTTGGCTTGGAAAATGAAGAGAGGACTGTCTTGGTTGAAATCGGGAAGGAAATTGTGAAAAAGTGTGGAGGTGTACCCTTGGCTGCAAAGGCTTTAGGGGGATTGATGCGCTTCAAAAATGAGCCACATGAGTGGTCATTTGTGAGAGACAGTGAGATTTGGGAACTACCAGAAAATCACATTCTACCGGCATTGAGATTAAGCTACAATCATTTGCCTTCAGACTTGAAGCAATGCTTTGCTTATTGCTCAATATATCCAAAAGACCATAGAATGTATAGAGAAAAGTTGATTCACTTATGGATTGCAAACGGTTTGGTACAATCGAAAGGAAGAATGGATTTGGAAGATGTTGGAAATGAGATTTTCAGTGGACTGTTGTGGAGGTCATTATTTCAAGACTTGGAGAAAGATGGAGATGGAAACATAGAAGCTTGCAGGATGCACGACCTTGTGCATGATCTCGCATGTCATATTGCAGCTGATGAATGTTCGGTAGTAGATGTTGGAAGTGCAGAGAATATTACTCGTAGAACTCGTCATGTGTCATTATTTTTCAGTGAAAAACCATCATCTTCAGTTTTTGAATCTATACAAAGATCCACACCATGCCTGCGCACCCTTATCTCGTTAAATTATCACATCCTGACCAAAGAAAATTGTATGAGCATCTTCTCAAATCTTACACGGTTACGAGCATTGGACTTGAAATTTTCTGTAATTACAGAGATACCAGATTCTATAGGGAAACTGACACAACTTAGGTATCTCAATCTTTCTCATAATACTTGTATCAGATTATTACCGGAGTCAATTTGTGGGTTAAGAAATATTCAAATGTTGATTCTCAACCATTGTTTTCGTCTTCAATTGTTACCCAAAGATATGAGAAAAATGAGTAGCCTCAGGCACATTGAAATCGAGGACTGTTTCGCATTAACCAGCATGCCGAGTGGGATGGGACAGTTAACTTGCCTTAAGAAATTAAGTTTCTTCATTGTGGGTGAGGAGAACGGAGTTGGTGTTAACGAGTTGCATGGTCTAGATCTTGGAGGAAAATTGCTAATACGAAAGCTTGAACATGTGAAGGAGTCAATGGCAGCCAAAGGAGTACTGCTAAGAAAGGAGCATCTCCATTCGTTGCGATTGGTCTGGTCAAAAGATTCTGAATTATTGCAGGGAAATGCCACAGAGGTGCTAGAAGGCCTCCAGCCTCACTCTAATTTGAGAAGGTTTTTTGTTCAAGGTTATGGAGGATTAAACTTTCCAAGTTGGCTGACGGTTTTGTCAGTCCCAAATTTGATTGAGATTCGCCTCCGAGAATGTAGAAGATGTGAAACTCTTCCTCCTCTTGGAAAACTTCCTCTTCTCAAGGGCCTGAAAATACGTAAACTTGATTCCGTGAAATTTATTGATGATGAGGTTGTTAGTATAGTGAAAGGATTCCCGTCACTTGAAGAACTTGAACTGTACTCGATGCCTAATTTAGAGGGATGGTCGTCATCTCAAGGAAGTGAAGTGGTAGCCACAGCTGCAGCGGCAGGACAACTACTGCCCTGCCTTAAAAGATTTATTATTGACCAATGTCCCAGACTGACAAGAGTCCCACTGCCATTGTCTGTCCAATTCGTAAAGATGAAGAGATGCAACAAAGTAGTACTAGGATCATTGCAAAACCTCCCATGTCTTTCTTCCCTTGAGCTTGAACAGATTGATGAGTTAGTATATTTTCCACAGCATGCACTAAGAGACCTTACTTCTCTTGGTAGCTTGTCCATTACATCTTGTGAAAACCTTAAAACTTTGCCCGTAGAACTTTCAACTCTCAGTTTGAGCTTTTTGTCAATATCAGACTGTAAAGAGTTGGTTTCATTACCTCCTCTGCAGAAGAGTTCTCTCCGTCATCTGATTATCACTGATTGTCCTCAGCTGGAACTCTCCACTGAAAAGCATTTTCAGCATCTTATTGCTCTCCAAAGACTAACAATGACAAACTTGCCCAAGCTGACATGTTTTCCGGAGTGGTTAGAACACACTCTGATGCTTCAAGTTCTGTCAATTTTGAATTGTTCAAAAGATGTGATGGATTTGCCTGATTGGATAGGTACTCTAACGTCTCTCCAAAAAGTATATGTCAATGGTTGCAAGAATCGAAAAGTCTTGCCAGAAGGGATACAACGACTCACTGCTCTTCAAAAACTGGAAATCACTGGGTGCAATGCTGATTTAGAGAGAAGATGCAAGAATGACAAGGGAGAAGATTGGTACAAGATTGCCCACATTCCACATATCTACATAGAATGTCACTCTGGTAAAGAAAACTGAAAACCTCATCTTTCACTTTTATATGCAATTCTTTGATAAATATAAGTACCATTCCTCCCAATTTGTAAGCTTATGAAACTGTTTCAAATAATATCCAAATAAGTTCATTGCTTTCCTGAATCTGCAATGCTAAAGTTTTACAATTCTATTAGAAATGCTTCTGTACTTAATAAATGTAAACTAAAATGATTCTAATTTTTGCTTACTCTTTACTCCAATTTGTTTGTTTGATTCTGGTCTCGTTGTTTGTGTTTAAGCATCTCCAATAAAATCCAAGCCTGAGTTTCATTTATGTCTCAACAGGTGAATATGGCATTTAAAGGAAAGGGATCTTTTGGAAATGAGAAGTCAGGCCTCTCAAGGTGGAATGCTTATTGAGAGGGGCTCTATCCTACTGAAGTTATGTATAACAAAGCCAGTCACCAAAACATGTTTTCCTAATTTACTTCAGGGTTATTTCTCTTTATGGATAGCATTTCTTTTGTAAACCTCACTGCGCTATTATTAGTAGAGTGAATTCTTTTATGTTCTCATCAATTTCATTTTCATTGTTTGTAGTTTTGTTGCTTTGTAAAGAATTCTCATTGTAATCATCAATTTAATTTTCACAGAAATCAATTCAGCAAATTAAGCTGAGTTATTTAAGCATGAAAAACACAAAAATGCAATTAGTTGACTGAAAATTCATTTTTTGGGAGAAGATTGTGTACCATTTCTTGACAGCGGGAGGTGGAACTGGATCAGTCTGCAACTGATGATAGACCAGGAATTGAAGAACAGGTTGACCTGGCATTGTTGAACAAGCACGTACTTGAATGAGTTGGGACTTGTATGAAAAGTTGAATCATCGATTAGGTTAATTAGGCACCTGTACCACCACTGAATCTGAGCAGTTTTTCTCCCATAATGAGAAGAGTCCGGTTCGTATCGTGGCTGTGTAAAGCTAATTCGCTGCCATGGACATGCTAGCATATCAACCACAATTGCCGTTCTATATGTAGTAAATATGTGAAACAATCATCTCAAGGCTAACTATTGCAAGTAAGTAAGGTTAAAATCTAGTTGGTGAAACTGAATCACTGAAAATGCTATGCAAATAATAAGTAAACAACAAATAATACGTAATACGCAGAAAAGTAAAGATCACAGCAGGATTTACGTGGTTCAGTTTTGCCTATTCAACGGATGATCAACGCCTATCAAGATCCTCAGCATAATCCGAATCAACAGAACCTCGGATCATATTTGACACATCTCCTCTCTCATATACCAAACCAACATCCAGTGTACCCCAAAGATATCTCAATATCCATTTCACTGTCTGCCAATGTTATTTTCCCGGATTTGACATAAACCTACTAATCAGACTGACTCATGAGCAATATTCGAATGTGTGCAAATCATGACATACATAAGACTACCAACAACAGTAGCATAGGGAACCTGTGACATGTATTCTCGCTCATCCTCTGTGCTAGGAGACAACTTGCCCAAGAACTTAAAGTGAGTAGACAAAAGAGTACTTACCGGCTTGGGCATATCCATGCCAAAACGATGAATAACCTTCTCTAAGTATTGTCTCTGTGACAATGTCAGTCTTCCATTCTTCCTATCTCTCACTATCTCTATCTCAAGTATCTTCTTCGCTGAACCCAGATCTTTCATCTCAAACTCGATGTTAAGTTTTAACTTCAATTTATCAATTTCTTCCATACACTTCGCAGCAATGAGCATGTCATCAACATTAAGTAAGAGAAACACGAAAGACCCAAAATCCTTGAGCTTCTGTGTGAATACACAAGGATCATACCGACTCCTCTCATATCCCTGCTCAATTATAAAAATATCAGACCTCTTGTACCACTGTCTCGAAGATTGCTTCAACTCATACAATGACTTCTTCAGTTTGCATATTTTTTCTTCCTTACCAACAACAACATATCCGTTGGGCTGAGATATGTATAGGTCCTCCTCCAAATCTCCATGCAAGAAAGCAGTCTTGACATCAATTTGCTCGAGCTCTAAGTCAAATTGCGCTGCTAAAGCCAAAATGACTTGGATAGAAGTGTGTTTTACCACCAAAGAAAATACTTCATTGTACTCCACACCTTCTTGATGTGCATATCCTTCAGCCACCAATTTTGCCTTGTATCGCATACCTGTACAAGTACCCTTAGAATCTGGAATCCCGCCTTTCACTGTGAAAATCGACTTATTCCCATCGGCCTCTTCTCTTTAGGGAGTGTCACAAGCTCCCATGTATGATTCTTCTAAAGAGATAACATCTCATCCAAAGCCTCCTTCCACTCCTCTTTGTGAACACTTTGCAAATCCTGTATATATGTGGTAGGCAAGGAATGTGATTTCGCAAAATCTCGCGAAATTTCAATGAAAAAAATTTCGTTTTTTTGAAATTACGAATAGAAAAATGGTGAAATAAAAAGTTACATTTTTTCCAGGTTTTTTTCGTTAATTTAAAAAAAAATCGTAAATTTCGTTTTTCTGTCCAAATACAAAACTCAACTACCAAAATTTACATTTTTTCGAAGGTTTTAGCTTTTTCATAAATTTCGTATTATCAATTTTTCTAATTATTTATTGATTTTTAAAAACCACCCCCTGATTTTATAATTATTATTTCTTCTACTTATATATTGATTTTTGAAATCACCCCCGGATTTTCTAATTATATATTAATTTCATGTTTGTTTCATTTCTTAGTATTTAGACTTCATTTAATATGTTTAATAGATTTATTTACTTGCATCTATGTTTTTTTTTTGACATTTTCATATATCATCAAAATTCATTATATATATATTATGTATCCTCGAAATTTTATGTTTTTCTTTAAACACTGAAATATTTCTTAAAATCATGATATCGAAATGAACTCGAAAAACAAAATCACAATCCTTGGTGGTAGAAACATCATCATACCCGTCAAAAACTGAGAATGCAAAAGTTGCACCATCCTTATCACCAAATCTAAGTTGTGCGCGTCTGACTCTAGGTTCTATGTCTGTTGCTAAAGACGGTGTTTGTAACTGTTAAACCTGTTGTTGGTAGGATCCATGTCCCCATCAGTAGGAACCTCATCTTTTGATATTGTCTCATCGGGCATTATATATATATCACCTATTCCCTTAGTAGAAGGAACATCATGCTCGTATTAGATCTAGAAGCTCCAAGCTCCTTAAGCAGAGAATCTCTAGCATCCTCATCTTCATCATAGCTATCACCCATCCAAATAGGGGAACCATCTTTGCATATCTCACACATTGCCTGTAACAAAGCCTATTCATGAAACTTCACATCTCGATTGTTCACAAACTTTTGCATCAGGGCACTCTAATCTATACCCTTTCACATTATCTGGATAATCGAGAAAAATAACTTTCCTGCCCCTTACTCCAATTTTATCCAACCCTAACATGAAAATAAGTCGGACAACCAAATATTTTCAAGTTAGAATAATCTAAAGAAATACCAGACCATACCTCCATAGGAATCTGAGACTCAATAACTGATGAAGGGGAGCAGTTAATGAGATAGCACGTCGTGCTTACTGCTTCAACCCATCATATTCTGCCAAAACTTGCATCAGACAACATGCACCGTGCTATCTCCAATAGGGCACGATTCATCCGCTATGCTACCCCCGATCTGCTATGGTGTCCACTTCACTATGAAGTGTCTTCTAATGCCATGTTCCAAACAAATTTGCTTCAAGGGATCATCGGTATACTCACTGTCATTCTCAGATCTCACTACTTTGACCACCCTTCCAGCTTTTTTCTTAATCATAGCTTTCCACTTCTTGAAGATATCAGTGACTTTATTTTTATGTTTCATGGTATACACCCATACTCTCCGGCTGAAGTCATAGATAAAAAAAATACAAAATACCTTAAACCCCCCTTGTATGCGACTTTAGAGGGTCCCCAAACATCAGTGTGGATGTAATCCACAATCCCCGCGGTGATAAGAGTAGCATTACCAAAACTGACTCTGCACTGCTTCCCATATATGCAATGTTCACATAAATTCAGCTTTGCCATTTTATCACCACCAACACAAGCCTCACTTGCTTAAAGTTCTTAGTCCACTCTCACCTACATGCCTTACTCACATGTGCCATAAATGTGTGTGCGTCAAGCTTTTCTCATCAACAACTATAGAAACCATAGTTCCACCTTTAACTACACTGCCTTGAAGGAAATACAAATTTGCATGCCTAACCACCGTCATAAGCAACTTGTCACCAAAGTAAACACTGCAATATCCATTCTCACCAATATACTTGTAGCCCTGAGCTTCAAGTACCCCAAGAGAAATCAACCCCTTTGAAAGAACTAGAACATGATGTACCTCGGTAAGCTGTTTACATGACACATTTGCCAACTGGAATTTGATTGTATCAATACTCATTGTCTTGCAAGATCGAGAGTTACGCATTTTAATTGAACTACCCTTAACCTCGCGATAAGTGTTGAATCATTCCCTTATGGGACGCATATAATATGAATCTCCCGTATCCAACATCCAACCGTCATACAAATGGTCATAAGATTTTGCCATCAGTGCATATGCTTAGTCACCCCCGATTAGAATATCCTCTACCACATCCGGTGTCTCAACAACATTCACTACGCCCTTGCTCGCATTCTCTTGCTTGTTGTGATTATCCTTCCACTCTAGAAATCCCTCTTGTAATGGTCATTGCGTGCTTACATTTGTGACATTCAACCTTAGACATATTTTCGCCTTTCGATTTAGACCGGTTCTTTCTATACTTGTTCCTCTTGTAATTTCTTCCCCTTGTCACCGAAAGACCATGTGCTTGAACCTCCTCATTCGAAGCACTTTTTCTGAAATCCTTTGCAAGTACAGCTTGAACAATATCACTATACACAGTTTTTTTCTTTCTTCAATGTTGTCATCTGATAAACAAATGGTTCTCATTTCGGTAACAATAATAATGTTTTCGGACTATCTTCAAATTTAGCTCCCAAGCTAACACAATCTAAGTATAAACATTCAAATTCATTTATGTGATCAATCATGAGTTTACCTGGCTGCAACCTGAAAGTGAAGAGCTTTTTCGGTTGGTACATCACACTCATCTGATTATTCTGAAGATACATATCTTGAAGCTTATCTCAAATACCCTGAGTCGTCATCTCATCAGTGAAGTTGTAAGCAACATTGCGAGAAAGACACAAACGAATCGTACTACATGCCTTCTTATCCATTTTACTCCATTTCTCGATAACCTCAACTATCGTCTTATCTGATGATGACTTCCTCTTCTCATCCAATGCATCAATCTGATCTAAACTGACCATAATATCTTTACAATCCATCTGTCAAGCTTTAAAATTGTTCCTACCATTGAATCGAACAATGTCAAACTCATGGACTTTCACATAGCCATCATCCCATGATGAAGAAACCCTTGTAGCCATTTATTTGACATGTTCAAAGCACAAACACTAACCAACTGACGCTCTGATACCACTTGTAGTACATACCTAAAACATTCAACTCAAAGCCAGCTGTTACAAGTAAACTAAACATAAGGCCAAAACCTAGTTGGTGAAAGTGAATGACTGAAAATGCTATGCAAGTAATAAACAAACAAAGTTACGAAGTATACTCTATATCCTCGTTTTTTATGTTGGTTAACATGAAATTCATAAATAATGAACTTCTTACCTGGCAAAATAAGTTGAACCTAAGTTCGTTATCCTGGTAATCATTTCCAGCCATAGGACCATAGAGTTTAGATCTAGTTTTTCCCCGTGCCTACATTTTCAAGTATGAATCATAAAATTAGGCTCAATTTAGTCTATGTAAATCTATTTCCCTCAAATATCTTTGCACATCTAATACCCCAACAATTATTCAAGGAGACTCAACTATCTTAAATACTCTTAATTTTCATCTACAACTCCAACCACCTTTTCAAGCCCAAGGTGGCCAAAGGCCCTTATTGCAAGGATCTGACGGTTCAGATAGTTATACATTATGCAAGCTAATCTCTCTTCGTCATTTGATGGCAATTACCCAATTGTTGCCAGCCTTAATTCACATCTCAATGTGCATAATCAATCTCAGTTTCTAGTGGGTCATGGACCAAATCCTATCTACTGTTCACATTATATTGGGCCGGATTCAGCTCCATGTTCTCAAGCTCTCTTCTACTATACAAAAATTTCCATTCCCCCAGTTAATGTCATGCAACAACACCACCCTTTCATTGCCAACTTTGCATCATTTGAGGCTGAACAAGAGGATAACATTCCTAATGCTACAATGGCATCTTTTCAGCAGAGCAACATGCAGATGGCCTCCATAGAATACGTCACCAATACGGTGGATCAGACGGCCAATGATGAAGGGTTTGAGGAATTTGCTCTTCTTCAACTCAATAGTATATTGTCGGTGACAAAACTGGTGCCTAGCACTTCTGTATCCATTGCAAATCACCAGTCAGTGATGCCTGAGTTCAATACAAGCTCCCCTTCAACTGCGAGGGTACACAAAAAGTTTATAAAGGGAGTCACAAGACCTACTGTTGTTAGTGTTGTATAAGATTCAACTACTGTATAAGATTCAAATAAAAAGTTAGGAACGAAGGTACCAATTATTTCTTGGGTTGAGTCGCAGACTAGGTCGCTCTCTTTAAGACGTTTCGTGGCTCTGCCCAAGATTGTGCAAGCAGTGTACTAGCCCCACCGTCCCCAAGATAAAACAACCCAAAATCTTCTCTGTCTCATTCAAACAATTTCACATTTGATGAACGGAATACTATCACCCTTAAACACTTGTTTTTGCTCGGAATCATCAATACATTGTAAATAATTTAACAAAGCTAAAAACACTTTTTTGATTGAAATACAAAATGAATTACTAATTGCAAAAGGGAAAAGATTTGTTCTCTCTAATTGCAAAACGAAACGCTTTTGTTACAAAATACTTTTTCTTTGTTTTTCTACTTCATTTTTGTTAGATCTCTAAATCTATACCGTATTTATAGTGAAAATATAGATTCGTTCAAATACGAAATCACAACTAGATACATTGCTTAGAGAATGCAATTAAAACATGTGGAAAATGTGGGTTTTAAGAAAGCGTCTAGATACATGGATAGAAATCCCGTTTAGATTCATTGCGTGGAGAACACAATTAAAACATGTGGAAAATGTGGATTTTAAGAAAGCGTCTAGATACACTGATAAAAATCTCGTCTAGATTCATTGCGTGGAGAGCGCAATTAAAACATGTGGAAAATGTGGGTTTTAAGAAAGCGTCTAGATTCATTCCCTCTTTAGAAATTCAAAATTTATTTAATGAAAATAAATTTGTAGCAAAAAGAATGGGTCGCTCTCTTAATGACCCGACCCGACTTGACCCGGACGGACGGCGGCGGGCGCGAGAGTCTATCTTTCCCCTCCTCACAAAAGTGTGGTACCCCAAGGGGTCCAGGCCCAAGTCCCTACAATCTCCTTATAAACTCTACCACAAAGAGTTGTATAGTAGATATGGGACTAATATTAGAGAGAGAGATCCAGAGATCGAAACTTGTTAAACACCCGTTTTCTTTTGTTTAAAAAACCATATTTCCAACACCTTTAGCAGGTCGAATCATGCAGCCCCCACCTCCTTTTTGCATTTCAAAAAAAAAAAAAACCTTTAGCAGGCCAAAGGCAACTCTCAAGTTGGGCAATTGCAAATTGGAGTGTATAGGGTATGGACCCCTGCTTGAACTGGCTAGCACAGGCAATAAATAACTCAGCTCTGAATTTGGACAAGTTACACAAAGCTTCGGTTTATCCCAACGGAGACATCAGGGATACCTTTTAGTCCTGGCCATAGACGATTGCTAGTAGCACTAATATGGGAAAATTAAAATCTTGTCTCTTTACAGTATTCCTATGACTACAGGGCATGCCTATGCTATTAGCTCTAATGTTAACTTCAGTCTTCCTACCATCAAAGCTGATGATACACCAAAGCAATCCCAACTTTATGTCATACACGTGTCATGATGATGTCGAGGAATAACAGGTCCAGCGTCAGCCCAACACTGATCTGGCCCAAGCAGTTCCAAAGCCGCCCAATGTAGTTCGCTAGACGAACTCGAATTTTCACAGTCTGCTAAGCCCACATCTCTCACAGCTATCCTCAATACTCATAAGCCTTGCTAAGGCAAGTATCTTGAGGATCATCTTCGAACGGTCAATTACAGCAGCTCTTTGCTTCCAACTAGGAAGCAAATTTCAGATTACGTATCACATATGGAGACTTCTACCTATAGAATACTCTCAGAACGGGAACTATCTCCCGCGTATCTAAGAGCACATGGCTAACAAGGAAACTTCTCTCCACAACACGACTCCTAATTAGATAATTATCTCCATGTAATCTTCTTCCCTAAACTATGCCATCGATGGCCTAGTTGAACTGGGACTCCAACAAGGGTTGGGCATCTCAGACTGAAAAATCGGATCAAACCAAAAACCGGACCGATCGGGCCGATTTTTAAATATTATTTTAACTTTTCGATCCTAAAGCCGAACCAAACCAAATTTATCGGTTCGATCCTCGGTTATACTTTTCAGAACCCGCCGGTTAACCAGCTAGGCCTGGTCCAATTTTTTTTTTTTTTTTATAATTTCAACTATAAAGACCCTCCAAAGCCAACCTTTCTCACATCCCTCTCCCTCATCTGTTCCACAATTAGACAGACCTACAAAACCTCAATCCCCTTCTCCACGCCAAATCAAACCACCACCACGTACCACCAGCTCATCCACCCTCCTCCCTCCACACAGATCAGACCATAACACCACTCCTCCCTCCTCCACACATATCAGGCCATACCACCACTCCTCCCTCCTCCACACAGATCAGCGAAGAAGAATTCCTTATTTTGTCTTCTTTAATTTCTTGTTTCTGAGCCTCTTCCTGCTGTCTCGCTGGTGGTGAAGGTTGGGGAACCGATGGTGTGGAGATCGTCGGTGGTTTACTTGCAGTGTTGGTGGTGGTGGCTGTAGAGGTGGATTTGGGGGAGTAGCGTTGGAAACGATCGTCAGCCATGGTAGAGGACCAGAGAGAGCTATTGAGCCAATCTGAAACGCCTTCTTTCACCATTGTTGTTGTTTTGTTGATCTATCGATCTGGATGAGATTAGTTTCTTCGATGGTTGTTTCACCAGTCTGGAACGCCTTCTCTGGATGAGATTAGTTTCTTGGAAGGTTGTTGATCTATTGATCGATGGTTTGTTGTTGTTGTTGTTGTTGTTGTTGTTTTGTTGATCTATCGATCGAAATGAGATTAGTCAGTCTGGAACACCTTGTTTGATTCTTTCTTCAATGATGAGTTTAGTTTCTTGGATGGTTGTTGATCTATCCATCGATGGTTTGTTGTTGTTGTTGTTTTGTTGATCTATACATCGAAATGAGATTAGTCAGTCTGGAACACCTTGTTTGATTCTTTCTTAAATGATGAGTTTAGTTTCTTGGATGGTTGTTGATCTATCGATCGATGGTTTGTTGTTGTTGTTGTTGTTGTTGTTGTTGTTGTTGATCTATCGATCGAAATGAGATTAGCCAGTATGGAACGCCTTGTTTGATTCTTTCTTCAATGAATTGAGGATGAGTCGAGATAGAGGGTGTTTTGGGATTTCTTATTCAATGAATTTACTAGCAATTTGGGATTTGGACCGAGTAAATAAAAATAGTTCAGGCTTTGGACCTAGACCGACCCGAAATTCGGTTAATCGGGCCTCCGTTAACTGACCCAACTCGGTCCGGTCTCAGGCCTCATAATTTCAGGCTTACAAATTTTGGTCTGGGCTTCGGTTTTTAATTTTCGGGCCTGTTACTCGGACCTACCCAACCTTAACTCCAACACTATAAATAAGATATGAGGTTAGTAAGCTAAGGTAAGCTACGCTACAAATTACTTGTTTACAACATTACATCTCTCTAAAATCCCTGACTTTAGCATTGAGGTGCTATCGACCGCCACAACGGTTGTTCGTGGCTCACGTGTGTTCCTTGTACAACTCAGCAATTTTGCATGTCAAGGTCAAAGCAGGGAGCGAAAAATGATTGCATCAGTTTGGTGTCGTCTGTGGGGACGACAAAGTTCTTAATCTTTCACTAGCATCATCTCTCTTCAAAATAGAAAGAGATGATGATTACCCGATCACGCAATAATGGAGAACAAGGGGATATGTCGAAGGCTTAGCCTGGTGTTACTTCACCGCTCTCGACGGTGCAAATAACGCACAGGCATCAAGCTAACATTCTCGAAACAACAACAACACCGACATACCCGGAATCAAATCCAAGATCACTTTTTATACATCAAGTCCTATTGACGATGAGGATTCTTAAATCAATGAACCGACAAGACACTGAAGGCGTATCTAACTCGCTTCAACAGTGATCTAGTTGTCTTCAACATGTGCAATGACACGATGGGCCATCACGGCCTTCATAAACGGTCTGGGAAAGGAAAGTTTTATAACTTCCTAGCTCTGGACCCACCGAAAAATATGACGGACCTAGCCAGGGAAGCATAGAGCTACATCGACCTAGAGGAAAAGCCGACAACCAA
The DNA here is from genome assembly GCA_003290165.1 of Berberis thunbergii. Lineage (NCBI taxonomy): Eukaryota > Viridiplantae > Streptophyta > Magnoliopsida > Ranunculales > Berberidaceae > Berberis > Berberis thunbergii. The sequence continues at coordinate 71,568 of QNQO01009806.1, forward strand.
GAACAAATTTGGGCCCAAGGAGGAATCCCCTGATAAAAGGGGCAAAAGGAGAATCAACGGATGCAATATGCGTACTTCATGAAGCCCACTCTGAGTCCGAACTATCCAACTGGTCCAGGAAAAGAGCCCTAAAAATATGAGAGTCTAAGCAGTACGTGACGAACAGCTAACACCACAGGCCCAAAGGCGCGACCACCACACGCCGCTAGCCTTTACAGATAAAGACCTCCAGGGCATACAACTCCCACATAATGATGCCCTGGTAGTAACGATCTCTCTGGCAGGCTGGAAAGTAAGGAGATCCTTGGTGGACATTGGAAGCTCATTGAATGTCTTGTTTCTCCGCATGTTCAACAGTATGCAACTAAAGGAAAAAAGTATTGACCCCTGACAATCGTTCGATGATCGATTTCAATGGCGAAAAGCGCTTATTGGTAGGGAAAATATGACTGACGATCGTAGCGGGAGAGAAGTCAATTCAAAAAACTCTATTTCAAGAATTCATAGTGATTGACGCACCTTCAGCATATAATGCAGTCCTGAAGAGACCCTGGATACACCAAATGGGAGCGCAAATCTCCACTCCTCACCAATGCATCAAGTATCCAACAAACCAAGCTTTCGGTACACTAAGGGGCAACCATGTAATAGCCAGGGAATGCCAGTGCATGACAACACTGCCACCGAGAGATTTTCAGTTGGAAGTTGGCTCCGTAACTAAGATGACTTTCTATCCTGTCTGAAAAGCAAAGGGAGGGCAACCTATCCCAGACGACCAGGCTCCTGTAAGCCCTCGAGGATGGCCCAAAGTTGGCCAACCCGAGGAAGAAACCATCACGATCTACCTCGCTAACCCTCTCAACAACAGGGCTATCCAGATAGGTTCTCGCTTGAGCAAATATTTGGTAGAGCAACTCAGAAAGCTACTACAATGAAACCAAGACGTCTTTGCCTGGACCATGCTAGACATGGTGGGAATCGACCCGTCAATAATTACTCATCGTCTAGAAGTGGACCCCATGAGGAAAACCGTACAGCAGAAGAAGAAACCTGTGGCACCCGAAAGGAACGCGATCATAAATGAGGTGCAACGTTTGCTCAATGCGGACATGATCAAAGAAGCGCGATATCTAGACTAGCTGAAAAACATCGTTCTTGTAAAAAAGAAAAACGGAAAAATGGATAGTGTGCGTAAACTACATGAACCTAAATAAAAGTCTGCTAGAAGGAGAGCTTCCCACTTCCCCACATTGATCATATCATAGATGCCACGTTCGGGCACAACTTACTAAGTGTGATACCCTTGTGTGGGCGGACCTGAAGAGAGAAAGTGCGGGAGAGGCACGTGGATCCCAAGAGGGGTTGGGTGAGCTACCAAGGGGAAATTATAGTCCCACATCGCCTAGGTGAGGGAAAGGGATGTGTTATATATGTACGAGGTTGGATCTACAAAGTACTACGCGTTTTAAAATCGTGTGGGCCTTGGGCCCAAAGCAGAAAATATAGTACTCTGTGGATCGGGTCGTGACAGAATGGTATCAAAGCTGGACCTAGCCGAAAGTGTGCCAACGAGGACGTTGGGCTCCCTTAAGGGGGTGGATTGTGATACCTTTGTGTGGGTAGACCTGTGGGGGAGGGTGCGGGAGAGGCCCGTGATTGCCAAACTCAATAGGTCCGTGGATCTCAAGAGAGGTTGGGCGAGCTACCAAGGGGAAATTATAGTCCCACATCGCCTAGGTGAGGGAAGGAGATGTGTTATATTTGTACGAGGTTGGATCTACCAAATACTACACGTTTTAAAACCATGCGAGCCTTGGGCCAAAAGCGGACAATATAGTACTTTGTGGATCGGGTCTTGACACTAAGCTTCATGAACGCCTATTCAGACTACAATCAAATATTGATGCACCCCGTATCAAGAAAAAACCTCATTCGTAACTGAAAGAGAGATATATATTTCTATAGGGTGATGTCGTTCGGCTTAAAGAACGTGGGTGCTACCTACCAACGACTGGTAAATTGAAAGTTTAAATAACAGTTTGGCAGAAACGTAGAGGTCTACATCGATGATATGCTAGTCAAGAGGCACCGCAGCCCCGGCCACATAGGAGACCTCACTGATGCATTCAACCAGCTTAGGAAATACCAGATGAAGCTCAACCCACAGAAATGTACTCTTGGAGTTGAGTTTGACAAATTCTTAGGCTATATATTGAACAAGAGGGGAATCGAGACTGACCCAAAATAGATTCAGACCCTTCTCGACATGAAAGCCCCCGCCAACATCAGAAATGTTCAGAGCCTGACTGGGAGGGTAGCAGTACTCAACAAATTTATATCTAAATCGGCCGACAAATGCCTTCATTTCTTTAAAATACTAAGAAGAAGTAAATGATTAACTTGAAACAAATAGTGCAAACAAGCCTTTCAGAGCCTGAAAGCATACATGGGTAGTCCAGAACTACTATCAAAACCTGCAACGGCGGAAACACTCTATTTGTACTTGTCTATTTTCAAGCCCTCGTACGAGTCGACCGAGGAACCCAAAGACTAGTGTATTACGCCAACAAGACCTTCATGGAAGTGGAGGCACACTACCCGGACTTGGAAAAGTTAGCGTTGGCACTGGTCATATCCTCTAGGAAATTGAGGCCATATTTTCAGGCCTACTTTATAACGGTTCTGACCAAGCATCCGCTCCGCTCGGTACTGCATAAACCAGAGTTATCCGACAGGATGGTGAAATGGTCAGTAGAACTCAGACAATTCGACATAAGCTATGCAAGAACCGCCACCAAAGCCTAGGCGCTGGTAGAGAAGAGCCAAAGACTAGTCACTAGACCTTGAATTCTAGCATCCAGGAATGGATCTTTCGCTGTGATGGATTATAGATAGGGAAAAAAGCAGAGCCAGGATCACACTCTAATCCCCTGGCGACTTCAGCCTCGAAAAATAGTGAAGTTTGGCTTTCCCACTTCAAACAATGAGGCCGAATATGAAGCCCACCTTTCCGGCATAAAGCTAGCTTTAGGGATCAGAATAGATCGCCTAATGACATATAGCAACTCAACTAGGTAAAAAGGGATTCAACAGCAAGGACTCTCGCATGATATCCTACAACAACAAGGTACTCAGTGTAATTGATAGGTTCAAGAGGCACAACCAAATTGGATTACTCCAATGCTTAAATAGATCGCAACTGGAGCCCTACCGGCCGAGAAGGTCGAAGCTAGAAGGCCTAACAACAAAACAACAAGGTACACTCTCCGAAATGACAAGTTATATAGGAGATTAGTGACTGGGCCTTGCTATGATGTTTGTCACCTTTAAGGGCAAATCAGGTCCTAGGAAGTATAAACAACAGTATATGCATAAATCATCCGAACAGGAGGCCCTTTGCCCACAGAGCTTTAATTCTAGGATACTATTGGCCGACCATGCAGCGAGACGCCAAAGATATTGTCCACAAATGCGACAAATGTCAGAGGTTTGCACCTTACACACATATGCCTGCCCAGCCGATGACTAGTCCGTGGCCATTCGCACAGTGGGGAATGAACATCGTTAGACCGCTCCCACACTCAACCAGTAAAAGGTTCCTTTTTGTGGCTGTCGACTACTTCACCAAATGGGTCTAAGCAGAGCCCTTATCCAAAATAGAGCAGGTCTAGATAGAAAAATTCATATGGGCCACCACGGTCTGTAGATTTGGCATCCCTAAAGTATTGGTCAGTGACAACAGAACTCAGTTTGAAGTTATCAATGTTAAAAAACTGTGCAAAAATTTGAATATTAATCACTACTTCTCCTTGCCAGAACACCCCTAAGCTAACAGCCAAACAGAAGTTACCAACCGAACAATCCTGGAGGTAGGGGTGGGCAATGTTGGTTCGGTTTTGAGCCCCAAACCGATTTCATTCAGTTTGCCTAAAACCCAAATCGAATTTTGTATTTGTAAACCGATGAATTCGGTTGAACGGAATTTCGGACCAGTTCAGTTCGGTTGGGCCGAAATTTCGGGCTCAAACACTTGAAAGACTTTCATTAAAACATGCCCAATTTCTTTACAGACCCAATTTTTTTACAGACCCAATTTTTAGCCTAAAATTGAAAACTTTGAGAGAAGGGGCGATTCAGTGCAACAGGATGTACTGCAGTGCATTTATTGCACTAATCAGGTATATCTAATTAATCGGTCGGTTCGGTTATAAATTGGTTGGTTCAAAATCGTAAACCGATTTTGAACCATTTATAATCGTTTCAGTTTAAATTATTTTATTTCTACTCATATTTCGGTTCGGTCGGTTAACCGAATTTAAATCGGTTTTTGCCCACCCCTATCTGGAGGCGAGCAAAAGGAAGCTTGATGCGACCAAAGGAAAATGGGTTCTAGAGCTACCAGGAATACTCTGGGCATATCAGACAACTAAAATAATCCATACCTGAAAAACACCCTTCGCCTTGGCATACGGGTTAGAAGCTTTGGTTCCAGTAAAACTCGAGGTGCCAACCTTCTGAATGGAAAAGTTTAGACCAGACGGTAATGATGAAGCCTTGTGCGTTGGGCTAGACCTCCTCGATGAAAAGCTAGATCTAGCCTCCGCCAAGATAGCTACCGACCAACAACGAATGACGCAATACTACAACAAGAAGATCAAGCCACGTGAATTCAAAGTGGGAGATTTGGTGCTTAGGAAGACCCAGCAAAACACCAAAGAAGCTGGTGTGGGAAAGCTAAACCCAAATTGGGAAGGACCCTACAGAGTAACCAAGGTCAACACGCCGGGGACGTACTGGTTGGAAGACGTAGACGACGACAGGCTTAAACGACCATGGAATGTAGAACATCTAAAAAAATATTATCAATAAAATATTTGCTTTTAATAAAACTTTCATTGCTGTCTGTTACGACCCCCAACCATCCCAGCTATGTACAGATTCGAATATTAGCCCAATGCCTAATCTGTTGCGCGCGGACCACGACAGCCGAGGAAGTTGGAGTCTAGTCAGTGTTTGCCCGCTTGACGATGACAACTTGCCAAAGGATAATTGTACTCCAATAGACAATGATCGTCAAACTTAGCAGGTAAGCTTAGTCAGTTCCCGACTGATGATAATGGCTTCTGGTGCCCAACGCCTAGTCCGTTGCGCGTGGACTACGATGACCGAGGAAGTGGGAGTCTAGTCAATGTTCACCTGCTTGACGACGACGACTAGCCAATGGATCATTGTTCTCCAACAGACAATAATCGTCGAACTTATCAGGTAAGCGTAGTTAGTTCGCGACTTATGACAATGGCTTCTGGTGCCCAACGCCTAGTCGGCTGCACACAGACCATGACAGCCGAGAAAGTGGGAATCTAGTAAGTGCGTGCCCGCTTGACAACAAAAACTCACCAATGGATCATTATTCTCCAATAGATAATGATCCCCAAACTTACCAGGCAAGCTTAGTCAGTTCGCAGCTGATGACGATGGCTTCTGGTGCCCAACGCCTAGTCCGCTGCGCGGGGGCCACGATGGTCAAGGAAGTGGGAGTCTAGTCAGTGTTCGCCTGCTTGACGACGATGACTCGCCAAGGGATCATTGTTCTTCAACAGACAATGATCACCGAACTTACCAGGTAAGCTTAGTCAGTTTGCAACTAATAAAGATGGCTTTTGGTGCCCAATGCCTAGTTCGCTGCGTGCAAACCACGACAGCCAAGGAAGTGGGAGTCTTGTCAGCGCTCACCCGCTTGACGACGATGACTAGCCAAGGGATCATTGTTCTCCAACAGAAAATTATCGCCAAACTTACCAGGCAAGCTTAGTCAGTTTGTAACTAGCGAAGATGGCTTCTAGTGCCCAACGCCTAATTCGCTGTGCGCGGACCACGACAGTCAAGGAAGTGGGAGTCTAGTCAGTGCTCGCCCGCTTGATGATGACGACTCACCAAGGGATCATTGTTCTCCAACAGACAATGATCACTGAACTTACGATGTAAGCTTAGTTAGTTCGCAACTAATGACGATGGCTTCTGGTTCTCACTGCCTAGTCCACTGCGCGCGAACCACGACAGCTAAGGAAGTGGGAGTCTAGTCAGCGCTCACCCGCTTGACAACAACAACTCGCCATGGGATCGTTGTTCTCAAACAAACAGTTATCGCCGAACTTATTAGTCAAGCTTAGTCAGTTCGCAACTGATGACAATGGTTTATGATGCCCAATGCCTAGTCCACTGCGCGTGGATGATGACGGTTGAAGAAGTTGGAGTTAGCCAGCTGTCACGTGCTGACCTTTTTCCCTTGGCTAACACGTTGCCCACTAGCGTCACACTCCCGTCGGACTAACTAGTCAAGGCACTTCGATGCTTGGTTAATGCTAAGTGATGCTACGAAAGCTTAAGTGAGGAAAATGTTAAGGCACAAGTGTTTAGGCTTTTTGAAAGAATGCTTTGTATTGCTTGAGAGAGTTGTACAAGTGTTTCCATATATATTCTGTACAAATGAATGCCAAGGCCTATTTATAGGCCCTTAAAGTCCTAGAGGCTTTTAGCCTAGAACCTTCTACAATCCTCCTTCAAAGGAGTATTCTCTATGCATCTAGAAAGTTCCCACCTCCAAAAGAACTAGAAAATACAAGGAGGCTTCTAGAAAATACTACACAAATCTGTACAAGGGTGTTCTAGACTCATCCATGCTAGAACACTCTAGAGAAAGCTAAGCTAGAATATCCAAGAGCACTCTAGAACCTTCCGGAGGCATCTAGAGAAAGCTAAGCTAGAATATCCAAGAGCACTCTAGAACCTTCCGGAGGCATCTAGAGAAAGCTAAGCTAGAATGTCCAAGAGCACTATAGAACCTTCCGGAGGCATCTAGAGAAAACTAAGCTAGAATGTCCAAAAGCACTCTAGAACCTTCCGGAGACATCTCGAAAAGCTTGCTGCTCCATCGAGCCTTTACGGGCCTACTGCCAGCGTCCATATGATGCTTTGGATGCCTTGTTGCCTTGGTGAGGGATATTTTGAGAGATGGCTCGTGACATTCTCCCCCACCCAAGTCCTTGACGACCCCGTCAAGTTCGTGCCTTGAACTCCGTGATCTTGCCCTGGAATTGCCATAGGTCGCCCTATTTCTCCCATGAGGCCTCACTGTTCGGTAGTCCCTTCCATCGAATGAGATACTCATTATAGCTTGGCACACCCCTCCGTCGGATGAGCCTCTTTGCATCGATGCTCTCGATCTCTCGATCAAAGGAAGCCACGACCGCGGTTGGTGCCCGATGTGACTCGCCCCTCGTTGGATCTTCTTTATCACCATGGTAGGGCTTGAGCATGCTCACATGGAACACCGGATGAATCTTGAGTTTGGGCGGCAACTCAAGCTTGTAGGAAATTCTCCCGACCTTCCGTAGGACGGGAAATGGCCCCTCGTACTTCTGCACTAGTCCCTTGTGCACCGAGCGGAAGACCTTGAACTGTTGTGGCAGCAACTTGACCATGACCATCTCGCCCACTTGGAACTCGAGAGGGCGTCTATGCTTGTCTGCCCACTTCTTCATCTTCTTAGACGCCTTATCCAAGTACGCCTTCGTTATATCAAGCTACTCATGCCACCCTCGTGCAAGCTTGTACGCAGCGGGGCTGCTACCCGTGTAGCCCGACGCAGCGGCTTGTGGAGTCAAGGGCTGCTGGCCCATGACGATCTCGAATGGACTTTGTTGCGTCGATGCGGACCGCTGCAAGTTGAATGAGAATTGAGCCACATCCATCAATTTGGCCCAATCCTTCTGGTTGGCACCCACAAAGTGCCTCAAGTATAACTCCAACAAGGCATTCACCCTCTCTGTTTGCCCATCGCTTTGCGGGTGAAAGCTTGTTGAGAAGTGTAGACCCGAACCCAAGAGCTTGAATAACTCCGTCCAGAATTTTGCTGTGAACCTTGGGTCCCGATCACTTATGATGCTCCGAGGCAAGCCCCAATACTTCACCACATGTTGAAAGAACAACTTGGCGGCTTGCTCGGCCGTGCAATCGCGTGGGGCAGGTATGAAAGTTCCATACTTGGAAAAGCGATCGACCACCACCATAATAGAGCCATACCCATCAGACTTGGGCAAGACTGATATGAAATCCATTGAGACACTCTCCCATGGCCTTTCCGGAATCGGCAAAGGCTGCAATATTCCTGCCGGTACACGTTGCTCTATCTTGTCTTGTTGGCACACAAGACAAGTCTTCACATAGGCCTCGATATCATCCCGCATATGAGGCCAATAGTAGTCTACCTCCAAGAGTGCCAATGTCCGCTGCATCCCCGGATGACCAGCCCACATTGAATCGTGGCACTCCTTCATGATGTCTCGCCTAAGATTATCCCACTTAGGCACATAAATGCGACGATCGACGGTGTAGAGCACCCCATCCTCTACCCAAAATCGTCGAGTCTTCCCCTCCTTGGCCATCTCCATGAGTCCCTTGGCCAAGGGGTCTTGAGAAGTCCCCTCCTTGATCCGATCAAGAAGGTTGCTAGCGGCACTGCTTGCGCTAGCGAGCATGGCCTTTCGGCTGAGAGCGTCAACAACAACATTAACTTTGCCCGGCTTGTACTCCATGACATAATCGAACTCCGCTAAGAAGTCTTGCCACCGAGCTTGCTTGGGGTTGATCTTCTTCTGATTTTGAAAATAACTCGTAGCCACATTGTCGGTCATGATGGTAAACCGACTCCCAAGCAAATAGTGCCTCCAAGTTCGTAAGCAATGAATGATGGCTGTCATCTCCTTGTCATGCACCGGATATCGTCTCTCGGTATCATTGAGCTTGCGAGACTCATAGGCTATGGGATGCCCCTCTTGCATAAGCACCCCTCCGATGGCAAAATCTGATGCATCAGTGTGAAGTTCGAACGACTTAGCATAATCGGGCAAGGCCAAGACAGGTTCCTTGGTGACTGCCTTCTTCAAATCATCGAACGCTTCTTGGCATTTCTCACTCCAATGCCACTGCACCTTCTCTCGCCGAGTAGCTCAAAATGAATCTCCGATAATAATTGGCCAGCCCAAGGAAAGAATGTAGCTCCGAAACGTTCTTGGGTGGCTCCCATTCATTGATGGCTTGCACTTTGTCCCGTTCCATCATGATCTTTCCAGCCTTGATGCGGTGCCCCAAGAAAGACACCTCGTCTTGGGCGAACGAGCACTTCTCCAATTTCACGTACAGCTCGCTCTCCCGCAATGCTTCGAAAACCTGTCGCAAGTGATGCACATGTTCTTCCAAGTTGTCGCTATACACGACGATATCGTCGAGATAGACGACAACAAATTTATCCAAGAAAGGCTGAAAGATTCTGTTCATTAAAGTGCAGAAAGTAGCCGGGGCATTGGTGAGACCAAAAGGCATCACCAAGAACTCATAAGACCCATAGCGAGTGACGCATGCTGTCTTTGGCTCACCTCCTTTGGCTATGCGCACTTGCCAATACCCCGATCGGAGATCCAGTTTAGAAAAGTACCTGGCTTTACTGAGCCTATCGAAAAGATCGGCAACCAAAGGAATTGGATACTTGTTCTTGATGGTTACTTTGTTAAGTGCTCGGTAATCGATGCACATACGCAAGGACCCGTCGTGCTTGCGTTGGAACAATACTGGTGCACCGAATGGGGCCTTGGATGGCCGAATGAACACCGCGTCCAGCAGCTCCTTGAGTTGCTTGCGTAGCTCTTCTAACTCTGGCGGTGCCATCCGATAAGGCGCCATGGCTGAAGGCCTAGCCCCTGGCTCCAGCTCGATCATATGATCGACTTCCCTTCTTGGAGGAAGTCTCTTGGGTAGCTCTGGAGGCATGACATCTTTGTACTCTTTCAAAACCGCAGCTACCTTCTCGGAACCTCGCTGGGTTGAGGCCCATCTTCGATCAACGTGGCCACAAATGTTGTTTGCCCCTTTTGCACGTCTTTCCTCACTTGAATGGCTGACAACATCTTGGCCTCCACGATCTCCCGAGTGATAGGGACAGAGCATGCTTCTCGATCCTTTGCAATAGTCATCGACCCGTCCCTTTCTAATGTCCATGGCTTCACCGTATCCATGAACTCCATGCCCAGCACCAATGAGAAGTCGTCCATCCTGACGACAGTCAGGTCCACCGTCCCCTTCCATTCGCCCAAATGAAGGGAGATGCCTCGTGCTACACCATGGATAGGCACCGGTGTTGTGTTGACGGTCTTCAAGGTGCCTGGCTCCTTGGTGTACTGCACGCCCAGCCTTGTTGCCTCCTTCAAAGCAACAAAGTTGTGCGTTGCACCCGTGTCGACGAGTGCCTTTGAAGCCTTGCCATTTACCTTGGCTTCCACAAACATGAGAGCGGATTTCTTCGAACGGGGCAGCGTACTTACCTTAGCCATGTTGCTTTGCTCCACCGTAGCCTTGACGCAGCTTAGCAAGCGCAAAGTCCCCATTTGCGCCTCATCCCCCGATGATTCCCCAGACGATCCATTCTTGCCAGCGATCATCGCATTGAGCTTCTGTCGCTGTGGGCACTCCCTAGCCCAGTGCGGCCCTCCGCACAAAAAGCAGTCGCGGTTTTTCACCTTGCTATCCGAAAAGGACTGCTTGGCTTTGTCCTTCCTCTCGAACTGCTTGCCGCCGCTGCTGCTGCTGCTTCTTTCGGTGGGTTTTGCTCCCCCACCTTTTCCCTTGCTACCGCCCTTGTGGCTTTTCAAATCAGCCTTGTATTCGAACAAGGATTCGGCAACTGTGATGGCCTCCGCAAGTGATTGAACATTGCGTCTCTTTAACTCTTGCTCAGCCCATCGTTGTAGTCCATCCATGAAGTAGACGAGCTGAGTCTTCTCCGGCATGTCCGAGACTTCAAGCATAAGAGAAGTGAACTGCTTGACGTACTCTTTGATCGACCCCGTATGCTTCAGTCCACGCAGCCTCTTCATAGCAACTTCCATCGCATTCTCTGGATAGAATTGCCGCTTGAAATCCGCCTTGAACTCGTCCCAAGTCTTAAGCGAGCAAAGACCCTTCATGATATCCGACTCACGCCTCCTCCACCAAAGGATGACATCATCACCCAAGTACATGGTGACGGTGGTGATCTTGGACTCATCGTCGTCCAAGCGCATCGCATCGAAATATTTTTCAACACTCCATACGAAGTTGTCGAGCTCCCTAGCATCGCGCTTCCCATGGTACCTTGGCGGCTCAGGCACCTTCATCCTTGGTCCCTCTCGTACAGTAGCACTACCTGCTACAGCCGCCTTGCATAGGTTGACGTCCGATTGCAAGGACTCAACATGCTCCCGAATGGCTTGGAGCTGCCTCATCAGCGTGTCCTTGAGCTGGCCCATCTCGTTGCGCATAGCATCCGCAACTTGGTTGACGAGAAGTTGAGTCTCGTCCTTGGCTTCCACAGTGCCAAGCTCAAGGTCATGGACGCGGCTATCTAGTTGCTCGATATCCATAGTGACGCTAGCCAACGTCTCATTGAAGGACTCAACCTTCTAATCCATCTCCCCGACGCTGTCTTGGAGATCGCCCACGGTCAGCTCCACCTTGGCCATACGATCCTCAAGCATGCTGGTCTGACTAGTCTTTCTTCCAGTCTCCTCGACCACGTACCCTCCAACAACACTCTCTTTGTTTCCCGACATGATCAGATTGCTCCGCACCCAACCTTCGTACACACAACAGCTAGCACAACGCAACTTCAACAAGACCGCCCCTACGATCATCGCTGCTCTGATACCACGTGTCACGTGCTGACCTTTTTCCCTTGGCTAACACGCTGCCCACTAGCGTCACACTCCCGTCGGACTAACTAGTCAAGGCACTTCGATGCTTGGCTAATGCTAAGTGATAGGGGTGGGCATCCCATCCCGCAATCCCGATCCCGTCCCGATTTTTCCGGGTCTTAACGGGATTGAATAATTTCATCCCGATCCCGTCCCGTCCCGATCTAGAATGGGATGGGATGGGATGAAGATTTTCAATCCCGCCAATCCCGTCCCATCCCGAACTAATTTTAAATTATTAATTATTAAAAAAGGAGCTTGCCACATTTCTTATCAGAACCAACTACCATTAGATTACGAAAAACACAGAACTCATCTTTTTGTAAGATATATCTGCATTTTTGGTGGGAGCCAAGTATGTCTCTAAGTAAATAAGGCTATTGGCATCGTAAGCCACGTGATATCACTTTTGGCAACCTTGCACAATCTGACTGAGATCAACTGCATAGAATTTAGCCGCCTCTCTTAGATATGTCAAGATTTCTACTTTTCTTTCACTCGAGTTAGGGACTTTGGGTGTTAGCTAAAATGCAGAAAAGGAATAAGGCGAACTGAATGTAAAGAGATTCTACAGAATCCGTGTACGAGCTCTGTTGTTTAATGCAAAATCCACTTGCTAAAGCGCACTCAAGGTATTCAAACTTTTAGTTATGTGCAAGGAAAAAAGGCACCTTTATGGATTTATGCTGATTCTGTATTGTCTATGTGGTTGATGATATTCTTTGCAGGTCCTAGGATGAAGCGAAATTGTTTTTTATTGTGAAATGTTTGGGATGCCAGGATGCGGTTAATTATTCAACTTCTGGTCTGGTACTTTATGTTTCTATATGACATTCATGTATTTTATGAAATGTGTATCATCATAATCACTCTTTTGTTTTCATATTTTGTTAGCAAAGTTGTTGAAACACCTTGATGTTGTTTTTTAATTTTCGATCATATTGCTACAACCTAAACCAATGAAGTGCTTATTTGTACAAATCAGCCATCATAGTTGCTACAACCTAAACCAATGAAGTGCTTATGGATAAATGGTAGCAATGTTCATGCCTGCCATGATTGTGCAGGCAGGATTAGAAAATGATGACCCACAACTTGTTGATCCTGTCCCGTCCCGAATCCGTTTGGGATGGGATGAGGTCGGGATGAGGTTTTTCCCATCCCGTCCCGTCCCGATCCCGTATGAACGGGATGGGATAGGGATGGGTATATCTCGTCCCATCCCGTCCCGTGCCCACCCCTACTAAGTGATGCTACGAAAGCTTAAGTGAGGAAAATGCTAAGGCACAAGTGTTTAGGCTTTTTGAAAGAATGCTTTGTATTGCTTGAGAGAGTTGTACAAGTGTTTCTATATGTTCTGTACAAATGAATGCCAAGGCCTATTTATAGGACCTTAAAGTCCTAGAGGCTTCTAGCCTAGAACCTTCCACAATCCTCCTTCAAAGGAGTATTCTCTATGCATCTAGAAAGTTCCCACCTCCAAAAGAACTAGAAAATACAAGGAGGCTTCTAGAAAATACTACACAAATCTGTACAAGGGTGTTCTAGACTAATCCATGCTAGAACACTCTAGAGAAAGCTAAGCTAGAATATCCAAAAGCACTCTAGAACCTTCCGGAGGCATCTAGAGAAAGCTAAGCTAGAATATCCAAGAGCACTATAGAACCTTCTGGAGGCATCTAGAGAAATCTAAGCTAGAATGTCCAAAAGCACTCTAGAACCTTTCGGAGACATCTCGAAAAGCTTGCTGCTCCATCGGGCCATTACGAGCTTACTGCCAGCGTCCATATGATGCTTTGGATGCCTTGTTGCCTTGGTGAGGGATATTTTGAGAGATGGCTCGTGACACAGCGCTTGCTACTTGACGACGAAGACTCACCAAGGGATCATTTTTCTCCAACAGACAATGATTCCCAAACTTACCAGGTAAACTTAGTCAGTTCACAACTGACGACGATGGCTTCTGGCACTTAACACCCAGTTTGTTGTGCGCGGACGACAACGGATGTCAGTAGGAGTATACCTGACAACAATGACTCACCAAGAGACCCACCCCTATTCTCTAAACAAACAACAATGGCGATGGCTTCTGTTGCCCAACGCCCAGTCCGCCGCGCACAATAACGGCGATCAACGAAACCAACGTCTTGTTAACGTCCTCGCACACGACATGACGACCCAATGAGCAATCAACGCTCTTCGAAGGATAACATTTTTGGAGGGTCATAGCGCACGATTTGTAGTATGTGGACTACAACGACTACACATAAACAACAACAACAGACAAAAGCAGATAGTTTTGATACTACTCAACTGACAAAAACGGGCATCAGCTAAACCAGATAGTGCTAATTCTACGATCTACGAAGCTTCGAGATGCAGTGCAATGGGACTATGTGATAATCTGTCGTTTTTGCGTCGGACCCATGGTGACATGAATCGTCAACGCGAGGTCCAATGTTTTCTCCTTCTAAGGCAACAGGGGGAGTAACAACATCAAGCATGAAACGACGAGCCCCTAAAGTATTCTCCTGAGCAGAACATGACGACCCAAGGGTAGAAACCACACAATTAGAGGACTGCTTCCTTTCTGGAACGACAACAGGAGGCACGCTCGCCTCCAATTCTGCGTCAGGCATGGCCAAACTTCTCTCTTCCTTGAACGACGACTAACAACCTCTTCGATTGGCGAACCCGACACAACAAGAACGTCATGAGAACACCGTAGCAACCCGCTACACACCATATTGTCTGACATTACGATCTCTTCAACGGACGTTAAGGGGAGTTTGATGAACTCCCTTTCTATCCATTTTTTCTCTTCAGTGAGAGTTGAAACTGCAAGCTTCCCTGAAAAAAGAAATGACATCAAACTAGCATCGCATCTGGGATCAAAAAAATAAGGCAACGACTACGAAACTTACGAAAGTCGAACTGAAAGTATCTTGGGACTCTAAACCCCCAAGCTTGAAATACGGAGAATTCACCGAAGCCAAGAACCAATACCTCTCCCAGGGCTTAGTGTCATCTCTACTAAACGCAAACAAGCAGGGCAATTCAGTATGCAAAGGCCTTAGAATCCAACCGAGCGGTGGTCATATGATGGATTGCCGTCAGAGTTAGACGAAGGCCAACATCATGCGCCCTCAAAAGAATCGCAATCAGAACCTTGAACCCGCTCGAAACCATTTCAGCGGGAGGCATGTGAAGATAGAGGAAGAAACGCCAGACGTCATTTGGTACTAGGAATTGGAGCCCCGACTCAAACATGCCTCAATGTAGACTTATATACCCCTGAGGGGGTGTAGTTGGAGCCAAATCTCCAAATGCATGAACGATTTCTAGATCCCTTGGAATACAGTACAGAATTCGAAGCCTGATTAATTCGATTTCATCGACCAGACTACCCTTGAATAGCTTGAGGCAAGTGAAGAACAACATATCCTTAGAAAAAGTTCAACATTGTCTGCCATTGATGAGAAGGACAAATTGAACATTGCAGCAACACAATTCCTTGAAGAAATTACACAGATAAGAACGAGAGAAATCTTCCTCGATGCGGTGGATATTTATAGGGAAGATAAGTCATATCTTTCCTCCGGGAGCAGTCGTGTACCTATTAATGCTATGCACCGCTCGAGATAACGCTTCGGGTTCAATTACTTTTAGAAGAGTCGGTGGACCGACTAAACGACCCACTTACTTAGGGGAAGTAGTTGATGATACACCAAATCGATCCCAACTCTATGACATACATGTGTCATGATGTTCTCGATGAATAACAAGCCCTAGCGTCAATCCAACACTGATTCGGCCTAAGCAGTTCCAAGCCCGCCCAATGCAGTCCTCTAGACGAACTCGAATTCTCACAGTCTGCTAAGCCCACATGTCTCACAACTATCCTCAATACTTGTAAGCCCTGTTTAAGAAAGCATTTCGAGGATCAGCTTTGGACGGACAATTACAACAGCTTTTTGCTTCCAACTAGGAAGCAGATTCAGAGTACTATCACATATGGAGACTTCTACCTATAAAATACTCTTGGAACGAGATCTATCTCCCACGTATCTAGGAGCACATGACTAACATGGAAATTTCCCTCCATAGCACGACTCCTAATTAGATAATGATCTCCATGCAAATCTTCTTCCCTAAACTATGCCATCGATGGCCTGGTTGAACCTTGACTCCTACACTATAAATAAGATATAAGGTTGGTAAACTAAGGTATGCTACAAATTCTCTGTTTATAACATTACACATTATTCATATCCCTTTCTGACTTTAGCATCAGAACGCCATCGGCCACCACAACAGTGGTCTGTGGCTCACGTGTGTTCCTTGTGCAGGTTGCATGTCAAGGTCAAAGCGGGGAGCGAAAAACGACTGCATCAACAGCCTATAAAAACCTTTCGTCAGTATGATCCTCTCATGGAATGCTCGCAGGATGGGGTCTTCCGAAATATAAAAACCTTCTTCCAACAGTACAATTAAGATATTATTTTCATTTCGTAGACCAAAGCCTCTTGTTCCAGGAGGACCGCCTATGCCGGAGACTATGATTCAAGCATGAAATTTCAGTACCAGTTCAAGGACTCTCTGGCGGACTCGCACTGTTCTGGAAAGAAGGTATTCATATTAATATTTTAGCTTCTTGTAAATATTATTTTAATTGTGTTATTGATGACTACTTTGTTATCTCCTATTGGTCTATTATTTTTGTCCTTGAAGAACCTAATCCAGCTCACAGGGGCAACTTCTGAAATACCATGTCTTTCTTGTATAATTTTCAAATTTTACCAGGCCTTACCATTGGGGATTTAAATACCATTCTCAGCCCGAAAGAGAAGTTGGGAGGAAACAAACTCACTAGTGCCAATCTTAGCTATCTTTGCAATTTCATTGATGCCCATCAGCTGATCGATTTCCCTCTCAATGGATCCCAGTTCACTTGTAACAACAAACGTAAGGATAAAAATGATATATAAAGGCTAAACTAGATTGTATCTTGATGTCTACGGACTGGTTGACCCTTTTTCCTTCAGCCACTGCCAAAACTATTCATATTTCTTATTCCGACCATCGGGCCCTTTCACTCTCTCTTGTGTCCACCATACCTTCCAAGTCCAAACCCTTCAATTTCTTTCATATGTGGACCCGTGACCCAGGCGGATTGTCCAATCTTCCTAAAAGGCCTGCCGATTCTTTAATCCAGCACATCATTTTTATCTCAATTCAAAGGATCTGAGTTATAATTTATCTCGTTGGAGCTCTAACGCTTTTAAATATATCCAGGTTTGCATCTTCGATACCCTGGCAACTTTAGATGCTCTCCAAAATGCATACCCTTCGCTTGAGAATGCCACTGTTATTTCCTCTTTGGAAGATTACCTTGTTGAACTTCACATTCATGAAGAAATGTTCTGGAAGAACAAGTTGAGAATTTCTTGGCTAGATGTAGGTGATAAAAATACCAAATTCTTCCGTCTTACATCCACTCTCCGCAGAAAGTGAAATCTTATTCTATGACATAAGGATGAAGCTAATACCTGGCAATCAGATCCAGATGGCATGGGCGATGTTCTTAACAACTATTTTAACACCCTCTTTCAATATTCAAATCACCCTCCTGATCCATACATCAATTCTCTTTTCTCCCGCATTATCTCTTCAGAGACTAATGATGACCTACTTGTCGTTCCTAGTGCCACCGAAATCCAGAACATCCTTTTTGCCATGGGAAAACACAAAACACCTGGACCGGATGGTTTCCATTCCTTTTTCTTCCAATATTATTGGGATATTGTGAAGAAATATGTTATTGACGTGGTTCAATAGTTCTTTGTAACCAAGGAGATAACCCCTAAGCTCAACGAAACATTCATAGCCTTTATCCCTAAGTGAAAAATCTTATTTCTCCGGATAAGTTTAGACCCATAGGGTTATGTAATGTCCAGTGTTCTAAAAATCGGTCTAGGCGGCCGCCTAGGAGGCGCCTAGGCGCTAGAAGGTGGAAAACTGCCCAGATTAATTCCTGGGCGGCAATCTGGGCGGTTCTGGGCAGTCTGGGCGGGTCTAGGCGGGTCTAGGCGGGTCTGGGCGGGGTCTAGGCAGTCTGGGAGATTTTTTTATTTTTTTATTTTTTTATTATTTAATAAGGTTGATTGTGTTCTTATTTTATTTTTCTTTCCTATTTTTTAGAAATAAACTATTTAATTGTTTTTTTAGAAAGTCTCGGGAATAGACTTTGATGATGATAATGATGATATGTCTAAATGTAGCAAAGGATAATTACTTAATGGAATTCTCAAAGGATCTGCCGGTACCAATTTTACTAATGTAGATTTTATCAAACATAACTGAGGTTATTCATGCAATTTGAAGAAAATAAAAGAGTACACAAATTCAAATTTATATAAAGTACCCATCATGACCAACTTCAGTCATTTGAGTTTTAATAAATTTTGTTCACGATTGTTAATTTTTCATGTTTTTAAATTTTGCATATATATATATATATTGACATTAAATTGGATGTAATTGATAAGGTATTATGCTTAACTTTTGTAAATTATTAAAGTTATAATACAAAACCTAAGACCGCCTAGGCACCCGCCTAGGCCCCTGGGCGCTAGGCACCTGCTCGCCGCCCGCCCAGCGCTTAGCGATTTTTAGAACACTGGTAATGTCATATACAAAGTCATTTCAAAAATTCTGGCAAGCATACTCAAACCCTTGCTTAATGACATAATTTCTCCTAACCAATGAGCTTTTCTGAAAGGTCGTAGCATTACAAGTAACGTAAGTCTAGCTCATGAAGTTTTTTTTTCAAATGGAACACTTTAACAAGAAGAAGCAATGATGGATGGCCAAAGCCTACGACTGGGTTGAATGGTCGTTCTTACTCCAACTCTTCTGACAATTGGGTTTTTCCAAGGGATGAATTTCCATGATTGAGCAATGCATCTCTACCTCATCTCTCAGAGTTCTTCTCAATGGTTCGCCTCTTCCCTCAATAAAGCCATCCAAAGGGATTCGTCAAGGAGACCCCCCTCTCTCCTTACCTTTTCATTTTGATTGTTGAAGCTCTCTCCCGTCTCCTAGCTAAGGCAGAATCAAATGATCTTATTAGAGACATCAAAATTAGGACACTCGCCATCCATCATTCATTTCCTTTATGCAGATGACCTGTTGTTGTTCTACCGAGCCTTCTTTGTCAAAGGCTCACAATGTTAAAGCCATTTTCCAACAGTACTGCCTAGCATCAGGGCAGGCAGTAAACTATGATAAATCTTCGGTATTTATAGCTCTAATGTTCATCATAGACACTCTAGAATGATAAACATAATTATAGGATCAAAATTCTACAACACCCGAGATAAATACCTTAGATCTCCTCTGCTCATTTCCAAAAGAAAAGCTAGGGATTTTCAGATTCTTATAAATAAAATTAATACGAGGCTTTCCAGCTGGAAGTTCAAAATCTTGTCTCAAGCGGGGCGAACTGTTATGATTAAAGTAGTTCTCAATTCAACCCCAATTTATACGATGCAAGCCTTCCCATTGCTGGTCTCCATTTCTACCAAATTTGACCTCCTAGCTCGAAATTTTTGGTGGAATGAAACTGAGGATTGTAAGTCCAAACATTTATTTACATGGGACATATTTGCTAGACCCCGAATTCTGGGAGGGTTGAACATTCCCTCTACCAGGTGCAAAAATCTCGCCTTAATGGCAAAAAAAAAAAAATGTGGAATGCTATCTCTTGCCCTTATGCTCCGAGAAATTTCCAACTCAAAGCTCTCTACTTTCATAACAAGAGCATCTTTCAGCTTACCAAACCTCATTCTTTGACTTCTTTTGCATGGCGAGGAAATCTTACCGCTTTGTCATATGAAACGCTTTTTGTGGTGGCAAATGCTTTCAAGTGCTCAAATAGATCTATGGCATGACTCATCAGGACTCAATTCTCCCAAACTCCATTGTCAAGTTATGGATATCCCACCATGATCAAACAGTCTCATGGAACACGGATCTCCTCGACTCCATTTCCCCGAGTCCGGTCTCTCGTGACATTCAAGCATCATGATTAGATCTACCCATTATCCGGATAAGCTTATCTGGATTGCCAACAAAAAAGGATTATTCTTTGTCAAAAGTGCCACCCATGCCTTTTTTTCTGATCAATTTGGTGCTTCCACTTCCAATTCCACCAAAAACTCCTTAGGGAATGCTCAATTGAGAACTTTGGAAGATCAAAGACCCACTAGTGCCCTCTTGCTTTTATGGAAAATTAGCCATGACTTACTTCCTACCATGAAAAATTTTGTTAGGATACATACGCCTATTGAGAATGTATGTGCCTTTTTCCATGCATCATCGGATGATGTTTTACACCTCTTCTTTCGATGCCCCATCACTTCTAGATGATGATTGTGCTCCTTTCTCCCGATCGACTAGCATCGACCTTATCTCCATCAGGACTTGGTAAAGGATTACTTTTAGTTTATGTGTAATACTAAAAAAAGGCATTTGGATGAACAAGATGAAATGTTCTCCCAATTCACGGCTATTCTCCTTTCTATCTAGCAACTCTGCAATCAGATCATTTTTAAAGGTGCAAAAATCAATAGCCATTCTTTCATCTGAAGCTTCTCCAAACCTTGTCTTCCTGGCACACACACTAGTACTCCACCACCACAAACAATCCCCCTTTGACCATTCCGTCCATCCCTGACATTTTGGAAACATCTGTAACCGACAACTTGACCAACCAATCCTCTATCAACATTCCTTGGGCTTTACAGATGGCTCCCTTTCTGAGAAAGTTTCAATACGAGTCACTATTATCCAAGCTCAACTTAATGTTGCAAGACACCACGACCTCAATACATTTTCAAACCATCAAGTGCCTATGCCCTTGAATGTTAGCTCACGTACTATCCTTGTCAGCTTTGATGTTTTTTTTTACTCTTCCAAACAAGGAGCTGTTGGAGTTATAGCTATGGACATGAGATGTATTGTTCTTGCCACTCTGGGATGTTCGATTACAGGATAGGCCTTTGATAGTACGATGGCGGAGGGTTATGTGGCAGAGGCTACTTTAATGATGATACTGGCTCAACAACGGCAATCAGGTTTTTTGCTCGGTGACTCAGCTAATCTGATACAGGCTATTCGGGATGATGACTATGGCTCTTCCTCATCCTTTGTTATGAAGTGGGTTTGGAGGCCCATTATTAGTAATATTAGGAGATTACTTCTTTTGCTCCCCTTATGGGACTGTAAATTTGTTGGCAGTGATCTTAATAGGGAAGCCCATCATCTGGCTCAGGAATTTGTGCACATGATTTGTAATCAGACTGAAGTTTTTATTATTAATGCACGTGCTTTCAAAAAAAAAAAAAGCTTAAAGGAAGAAGAAAAAAAAGGCACATGGTGAACAAAGAATAGCCTAAGCCTAAGAAGTCTAGAAACCAAGAAATCCTAGTGTATATACTATTATTATGAGGCTGCATCTTCCAAGAAACTGCAGACCCTTAATGACATTCAAAATTAATCATCTTTACCACTCATCATCAACTCTGAGCCTTCGTCCTCATCACCGCTCTGAACTAGCTTGACATGGCATCACTCATACTTGCCACCCCAAACTAGCTGATCATCCTCAGACTTGGTGGTCCCAACTAGGCTATCAACCCCACAATCGATGCTCCCAACTTGATTATCAGTTAAACTTCACTAGAAAAAAAATGATTGAACCCATCTCCACTGGCGGACCCAAAATTTTAGTCAAGAGGGGTGAAATCACAAATAATTATTAGTTGATAATAGTAGTTATCAAGGGCGAAGTAAAAAAAATTTCCTACCTGAGCTAGTAACTAAAAAAATACAAACTATCAAAGTACATTGCATATACCAAATTTAATCAAGTGTAGTCCAATTTTAAGCCAAAATAAAGTAACAATATCGATAACCTTAGCAAGGGCAAATGAACGTAACAACTAGAATATATACATCAAATCACAAAATAATTAGGATAAGTATCTAGTTGAAGCTTAAAAACTCTGAAATATGCGAACATAATAGGATCCTAATACAATTTCATAGAAAAAAAATTGGTTTATGTGAGCCTCAAATTTTGTATGAGTTGGCTAATGGTAAATGTAGATGCAAATTTCCATTGGATCATGTGCTGATCACGCGGAGCAATCTGCATAAGATGAAGATTAATTCTTGACAGCGGTGTGGTGCCTACAATGCCTTTAGAAAAGTATTTATTTTTCTATATTTGAAAAGAGAATTGTGAATCAAGATAAAAGTTACATCTAAATGGATTTGTGTTTGGCTATTTATAGAGGCAGAATGAGTAAATTTCTGGCAGATGAGTGAGACACGTGTCTCCATAGTATGGCAGATGAGTGAGACACTATGGCCATATAAGGCTTGAAACAGTGTGGTTTGTAGACTTGAGTGGTAGGTGGTGTTAAACCAATGCTCAACAAGATATAACCAATTAGGCCACCTATTTGGAACCTCACCGCACATGCATCTCAAGTACGTTTCCAAGCATGAATTATTTCTCTCGATCCGACCATCCGACTGAGGGTGATATGTTGTAATCAAGGCAAGTTTGGTGCCCAAAGCTGTAAAAAGATCCTCCCAGAAAACACTTATAAAAACTTTATCTTTGTCTGCAGCCTGTGCAATTTGTAGACATTTTGAAGGAAGATTTGTGCCACTATTGATGAAGTGTAGGGATGTGATAAAGCCATAAAATGGTTGAATTAAGTGAGCCTGTCCACAACCACCAAAATAATTGTCTTGTAATTTGAAGAAGGAAGTCCCCCGATAAAGTCCATAGTGACATGTTGGTAGGCATGGTCTGGTACTGGCAAAGGTTGCAAAAGCCATCCATATGCAGTCTGATCATGCTGTTACATTGGCAAACATCACACCCTGTTATAAACTGAATTAAGAGAGTTTTCATGCTCTTCCAATAGAAATGTTGTTGTAGCCTTTTGTATGTTTCTGCTATACTGGAGTGCCCTCATATGGCTGAGCAATGCAAAACAGTAAGAATTTGTGTTCTTAGTGACCCAGTTGAGTCAAATATAACTTATGTTTATAGTGTGACTTGCCATTCAAATAAGAGAAGTGAGGGACAGTCTATGAATCAACTATCAATTGTTGATATCAAGTACTTGCATAAGGATATTCTCATAGCTTTTAGCAACTTCTTGCAACCAAAGATGAGTCACCGTAGATATGGCCAAGCATTTGGAGTCCTCATTATCACTTCTGGAAAGGGCATCGACAACCCTATTGTCAATGCCTTTCTGTTATGTTATCTCATAGTGAAATCCCATTAGCTTAGACAACCATTCTTGTTGCATCACCGTGGTAACTTTCTGAGACAAAAAGTGCCTGGTGCTTTGGTGGTCCATATGAATATAGAACTTGGATCCCAACAAATATGATTTCCATTTATGGATGCGATCACAATAGCCAAGAGCTCCTTCTCATAAGTAGACAAATGAAGGTTCTTAGGTCCTAAAGCTATACTAAAATAGGCTATAGGTCTCCCTTATTGAGAAATGACAACTCCCACCTTTTAGAGCATGCGTCAGTTTCAAGAAAAAATGGCTCAGTGAAGTTAGGCAAAGCCAAAACTGGAGCATGACACATGGCCTCTTTGAGAGCAAGGAAAGCTTGGGTAGCCTTGGGTGATCAAATAAAAGAGTTTTTCTTGTAGAGATCCATGAGAGGTTGAGCCAATTGACCATAACTCTTGATGAACTTTCTGAAGTATTCGGTGAGTCCTAAAAAACCCCTTAGTTGTTTGAGAGTGGTGGGCATAGGCCAAGATTGCATAGCATTTATTTTTGGGGATCAACTTCCACACCATTAGGGCTAATAATATGGCCTAGGTATTCAAGTCTATGTTGACAAAAATAACATTTAGACAGCTTAACAAAGAGTTGGTGTGTTCTCAATAGGGAAAAGGTAGTGTGAAGGTGGGAGACACCATCTTCTTCACTCTTACCATAGACCAAAATGAATTTCCTCAAGAAATGTTGGAATATTTGGTTCATTAAGGTCTGAAAAGTGGCAGGGGCATTGGTTAAACCAAAAGACATAACTCTAAACTCAAAGTGTCCATGGTGGGGTTTGAAAGCAGTTTTGTGTATATCAGGTAGGTGAACTCTTATTTGATGATACCCAGACCTTAGGTCTAGTTTGGGAAAAAATAGTGGCACCATGTAATTCATCTAGATTCATCAATCAATGGCATAGGGAATTTATCCTTAATAGTAAGGTCATTGAGTCTCCTATAGTCAACACCAAATCTCCATGCGTTATCTTTTTTCTTGACAAGGAGTATGGGTGCAACAAAAGGACTACTAGAATGTGGAATAAGACCCGTCTCTAACATTTCAGTGATGAGTTGTTCCACCTCGGCTTTTTGCATGTAGGGGATCGTGTATGGGATTTGGGATGGAGGAATGAAATTAGTTTTATATGTATTTTTATTGTCGAAAGGTCCATGGTGTGGTAGGGAAGTATGGACTTAAAAAATATCGTCAAAGACTTGGAGCATCTTTTTTAGGAAAGATGAAATTGTGGAAGGTGAGTCTATAGTAGTCATGTAAAAAATTTGACCAAAACAAGAAGGTAAAAACTTCTTAAGGAACTTAGACATATCTTTAGTATCCATGAGACCCAAGGATATATGCTTATTGTGTGATCCCTTGTAGTGGGATAGGGTGTCATTGTATAGTAAGGGTCAATTGCAATCATTGAAGGTTGTAATTATATACCCAAAGGGCTTCAACCAATCACCCCCTAGAACCATATCATATCCCCCAAGAGGGAGAAGCCTGATTTTTCATTCAAAATGAAGTCCTTACATAGTCCACTTGAGGCATTGACAAAGAACATTGCTATGGAAGTTGTTGTCTGTTTGCTTACCCTCACCACCATTTAAGGGAGTGGTAGAACCATAGGCCATTGAGTTTCTTT
Source organism: Berberis thunbergii (assembly GCA_003290165.1). Taxonomy (NCBI): domain Eukaryota; kingdom Viridiplantae; phylum Streptophyta; class Magnoliopsida; order Ranunculales; family Berberidaceae; genus Berberis; species Berberis thunbergii. The sequence goes on from QNQO01009806.1 coordinate 96,374, forward strand.
AATCACCTTTGGATCCACAAAGGAATGAGTGTCGCCCGTGTCAATAAGTTAGAAATCTGCATATTCTTCACCAATCCCTTTAAGGAGTATAGTGTTGGGCATGTAGGGCACTAACAGATATTTCCCATCTCAGTTTGAATTTCATGAACTAGATCCTCAGAAATTGCCTTTTCATCTGTGATCAAACAAATAGATAAAACTGTTGTTTGCAAAGATGTTTGGGTCTATGATGCTCATCGTAGTTGTAACATAACCCCCTTTCCCTTTTATCTTCATCTAAGTTGTAGTCAAACATTTGATGGGAGGAGCACTAGGAGTTACATTGGAAGAAGATGGTACAAATGTGTAGGAAGATGAGGCTGGTTTGTAAACATGATTGTTGGAAGCTATGGAGGGGGTGATGTTTGTGAATTCAGGAACGATGATGCTGATGGAGTATTATGGTCTTAGGCCATGTTGAAGAGTATTTAGCTATGGAGAATGGTTTTACATTGAGTGGTAGTTGCAGGTGGTGAGATGGTTGTGGGTGTATTACAAGCTTCTTGAAGTTTTGCCAAGGCAAAGGCCTGTGCTAATGTGGTGGTTTTGAACATCTCTACAACCAATTTAATTTCTGATTTCAAAGTCTCAGATAATGAAGTAAGTTCTCAGATAATGAAGGGGGATTGAACTAGCATAATAGCTTTAAGCTCTTCAAACTTCTCAAAGTATTCATCCACAGACTGTGTTTGAACAAGTTTGTTAAATGATGCAATATGGTTGTCTTTTGCTGGATTTTCAAATCGCATACAAATGTCATTCATCAACTTTGACCATTTGATATTGGTCTTACCTACTTTGTAATCAAGGAACCAGGTGTCTGCCCTTCCATCTAAGTGAATTGAAGCAATTGCAACTTTGCTCTCCTCGGTTACCTTGTGTAATTTGAAGTACCTTTCACATTTTTAATCCACGATCTAGGGTTTAATCTATCAAAGTGTGGGGAAATCGATTTTAGGGAAACATAAATAGTACCTCCATTGTCAATTGGTGGATGGTGAGGAGTTCTGATTTTGAATCGATCCAGCAGCCTGCAATTTGCTTTGATTTAATGCCTGAGTGAAACTCTTTGATTCTGTAACATATGGAGTAGTTGATCTAGCTTTGCTTCAAGCCTTTTTCTTGGTTTTCGACTGTCTCTTCAATCCACAATAGGTTAGCCTTCAGAGCCGTCTACTTGCCCAGATGTCTCCGTTTCGATCATCCTTGTCTCCTTCATAAATTCTCAATGTCTCTAGCCCTGGTTTCCATAGTGGTTGGTTGGATCGAGAGGGCTCTGACACCAAATGTCACAACCCTTGTTCTACTAGACTGAATATGGAAGTTCTAATTATATTCTAGAGCAAAAAAATACAAATCTCACAAGTTTCTTTGGAATTGGAGCCTAGAACCAATCAGGGTTTTACATACTGGCTCTCATCTTCCATCTATTTAAAGGCCTAAGCTACAACAAAATTTCAAAATAGTCCAATACTATGGAGACACGTGTATAACCCATGTGACCCCTAACTAACAATGATCAAATTACAAAAATATCCTTGCCTCCTAATTTTGAATTTGGCTCTCTTTTTCACTCGAGCTTTGCTACAGAGCGAGAGAGGGGTCGAGGGAAAGGGCGAGGGATGGTGAACCATCCATCCTCCTCGGGATAAGCGCATTGTGTTGGAGATGCGTGCAAACACTCATCGCGAGGAGGATGGGGTGCGTTACACCCATCCCTCGCTCCCTTTCCCTCGACCCCTAGAATTTTCCTTTTTCACTCTGTTTTTGCGCCACAGATTAGAATCTAATTCCAATTTCTTCTAATCGTGACAACCTGCCTATGATATCAGGTTCCAGGTTATTAGTCGAGCTATGGTCATGCTGAGCCTAACTCAAATTAGAGTTGCTTGAGCCCAAAACCCTAAAAAATTGTTTGGTATAGGCCCATCACACTCTGTTCGATCCCATCGAAGTTGCCAGTCCTTGTATGATCATCTAGGTAGATCAATTAGTTTTGCCATATCATTTTCTAGAAAAAAAAAAAAAAAAGAAGCTTAAAGCAATCGTTTTTTACTTTTTACAAAATTCATCGTGTTCACTTAAATCATTCTTTTCACATGAAAATGTTAAAATAAAATAAAAAACATGGTCATCTCCAATATTATGTGCCCAGTTTTTTTTTTTTTTGCCCCATTTAGACTAAAAAATGAACAAACTGCCTAAGACGCAACATCTTTAGACTCAAATTCATGAAAAAGAAAAGCTCCAATGCATAAAAAGTAACTGGGAGAAGAAGAAAATGACGAAGAAAACCAATCCACTGATTGACAACATCACCACTCTTTTTATCATATAAAAGAAATTAAAGGCAAAGCGACTCTAGAAGGCTTAATTTTAGCAAAACAAAGCCAAAGTTATAGTAGTGGATGGCTTTATTATATTCTTCCACAAAGGGTGACTTCCAAACACAAAATCTACATCCATGGCGGGAAAATGGTTGAAAACTCAACCTACTTTTCATTCTTTTCTCCTTTAACTTATGTTCTTTATCACGGCATATTTGCACATTTTTCTTCCCCTAAGTGGGATTTGGTTCAGTGAGGGTCCCAAAAGATCAAATGGGTACCCAAGACATTTGGGATTGAGGGGGGCTCCTGCGCACAGTGGGCAGGAGCAGCTCCTGTGAGGGCTTTTCAGCCGTTGGATCAGGATCCAACAGTTCAGATCATATGGGAGGAGAGAGGTTTTTGGCGGAATTTTTTTTAAATAAATTTTAAATTTTAAATTTATATGATCTGAACTGTTGGATCATGATCCAACGGCTGGGAGGCCTGCGCAATAGCTGCTCCTGCCCACTGTGCGTAGGAACCCCTCTCAATCCAGACATTTGTCTTTCACATGTGGACTAGTTGTTGGTAGGCCAAAAGAAACGACACATCCCAAATGGCAAGAAAATAGAGAGGATGTGTTGTGGTACCACCACATGACTCACCCCACCACCTCTAGATGATGATGGTTAGGGTTACTGGCATCACTCACTCAACCCCTTCATTGTATCTGGTTTTATATTGGATTATGGAGAGATTTACACCATTTGTTTGGTTAGAGGAAGTAATCTTACTTTTTTTTTCTTTCCTTTTTTATGATAAAAGTATAGGGGGTTTGATCTAACATGGTGTGGAAAATTCATAATAAGTTAAATCATCGGAGATCATTACTTATCCAAAATGTTTTAGCAATATAAAGGCACTAGCTATATGCACTTAACATGTGTGTAGAATATAGATTATAAATCTCGACCAACATAGTCATCATCACATATTTCATGTTAAAAGGAAGAATGCTATGATAGAGGAGGAATTCTATAGGCCTGGGTCCCCTGCTTGGTTTGCTGCCTGAGGCAAAAATACACTTTTGCTCCTTTCTTTAAACACCTTTTTTCAGGCAGCAGCAACCTTGCTGGTTTCCCATACCTTCCCTTACCAGGAAGAATTTCGGATGATAGAGATAGAATGAAATCTACAAGTAAAAGTATACACTCCATGCATACCCATGATGTGAGCCTTCTTTAGCCTAGAAACGAAAAATCATTCTATTGAACATTATGATGAAGATCACCAAATGTTTTGGATTTGCAAACATTGCGCTATTTTCACCTGATTTCATATTGCATATATATGGACATTTCAACATTTTATTGTAGGGGAAAAAGGACATTTCAATCTCAACCTTGTGATAATTAAGTGGGGTTTTTTTGTGATTTTTTTTTCTTCTAATTTTTTAGTTAATTATTCAGTACTAAAAATCTTGATGATGATGGCACAAGTGCATGACATGATGATCACAATTTATACTAGCTTGTACCATCATGTTAGTGTGAGGAATCATAATTTTGGTAGGCAGCAAGTGAGCTAATCAAGTGGGAGCAGGTCACTTGAATGATAACATTTACCTCTTTGCAGGTAAAAAGTACTTCTAACCCACAAAAACAAAAAAACAATTGCATTGAATATTGATTTAGTTGACTGAAATTTATTAAAGTACAACCATCCACCCTATTCCACTAATCTGTCCTAAAGTTTTGCCTTTAGCTTCGTCACAATCATTTCCAACCCCTTTTTCTTCAAAGTCAATTGGATCAGTCTGATCGTGATCAAATCCAAGGTTTTTCACATTTCTTACATAATCTGTTTTTTACTTATTTGATATACTCTACTAATTGATATTTTTTGCAACAACTTTAAAAATAGTAATATTTTTATCTATAACAATTTACATAGTAATTTTACGTGATTAAATAATTTTATCACCATGAATATTATGATTCTATAAGATATATTATTCATGATGATCTAATTTATTGTAACATTTTTTGATTTAAAATTATTTGATAAATTGCAACAACTCAAAATGTTATTGTGTTGGAAGTTGTTACAAATATGTAATGATATTATAAAACAAATGTACATAACAATATATTTCTCCTGTAAATTTATAAAATCTTAATTCATTGAATTATATGATATTCAAACTCAATATTATTAAGAAGTATAGAAATGCAAACTCCATATTGTTTTTGAATTACACACATTTAAAAACTTTTTTGCTCAGTGATTGACAAGCATTTTTAAATAAACATATATATACCAATAAAAAAAGTAGTGTTTTCTGGCTGCCTAGACTTACTAAACATGAAATAACAATTCTAGGCTGACAAAGTCACAAAAAACACAATCATTTTTTTGCTAGTTTGGGGTTTTTTACACTTCTATAAGTGACGTTTGTGATTGTGTTTTAAAGAAAATTGATAAAAATATAAAAACAAAATACAAACCTGACTAAATATAAGTGTGTTTTTTTACACACCCAGTTTATCTTCTCGTGCAAAACCTTATTTTCTAAAATAGAGAGTCAGTAAGTAGTCTTAGTACTGCACTTAGTACTGAACTCAAAACCAAAATTTCTGGGGAGTGACGAAGAAGAAGCGTGGAACCACTCATGCCTCTCGAGATGCACACCCTCACTTATCTCGAGGGACACTCATCCTCCGCTCCCTTCCCTCGCTCCGTAGAAGGACTCCAATGTGTTTAAAGAATCCTTTTAGGCGGCGAGGAAACGAGCGAGGGAGGAGATTTGACCCCCACCCCCTTGAGATTCACATGGGCATGCATCTCGAGGAGGATAAAGGGTCACAACCCCCCTCCCTCGCCCATTTAGAATCACCTGTGTTTAAATTTAGAATGGATGGCTTGTGTTTGTTTTTTTTAACAGTATCCCTCAAAATCCAGACCCAATTGTGATGAATACAAGTTTCAAATTATGTCACGCACGCACTCTCTCACTACAAAATGAAGCCTGCCTTCCTCTCAAAATCATTAGAATCCAGCCAGCCTTCACACACCCATTCCCTTTTCCTTTCCCTCTCCCTCTCCCTCCGTGGTTCATTTCATTTCATTTCATTTCCACCACTAACAATTTCTCAATCGATTACAATCTCCCCCACGCGCTACCTGCTACCGTGCGCCACTCTTCTTCAACAAAAGCGAAACTTTGATGAGCACTCGAGATCCTTTTCAAACTTTAATCACTTACATTCTGTGATATAAGCTTTCTTCATTCAACACTCTCTGATAGGTTTTCCATTGCACTGGTTGCTTCAAATTCCAATTTTTTGCTGAGCCTAAAAACTAATGTTTCAAACCCTGGATCTGCAGTAAACCGGTGATGGTTTCGGACTTTCATACTTGTAGTGCAGTCGTCGGCAGATGCAAGATCTGATCCTGCATTGCAAGATTTTCGGATATTTTTGCAGATTTGTTAGAGAGGAGATCTATCTCTTCTTCAGACAGATATGGTTGCAGAAGCTTGGATTCTAAAGATGGGAAACCAAGTAAGTCACAATCTCAAACACGCACTCTCATAGACCTTTCAAAGAAAAACCCCAAGAAGTCAGACCAGCAAAAGGAGACTATAGGGATTCTTTCCTTCGAAGTAGCAAATGTGATGTCTAAAATGGTTCATTTACACAAATCTGTAACTGATAATGAATCTCCAAGTTGAAAAATGAGATCCTGAAATTCGAGGGGGGTAGTGAACTTAGTGTCGTCGGATGAGTCTTATTTGCTAGAATTAGCCCTAGCTGAGAAACTGGATGATTTGAGTAGAATTGTGAGTATGTATCTAGGTTGGGGAAGAGATGGTGTAGTGAGCCTGCATTGCAAGGGTTTGAGCATGTTTATGAGGATATTGTTTCTGGGGTGATTGATGTGAGGAAATTGGGGTTCTTGGTGAGGATATGGATGGGATGGTGAAGAAGATGGAGAAGTATGTGAGTGCAACGTCGAGTTTGTATA
>QNQO01009807.1:0-23661 GCA_003290165.1 Berberis thunbergii
CTGAACAAGGGTGCACTTGTACAAACAAACCCTAAAAGATTATCCATGTTCATGCCCTCTTGGACCTCCTCAACGACTAAAAGAAAAGAAAAATATCTTCAATTCTTCAAAACCGACATAACTTAACGTGAAATTCATTGATTAGCAGCTTTTCTCTAATTTATTAAACTCTTGTTTAATCATAAACAAAATAACTTATGGAGAAGTCTAAAACAACTTTTCATCGTAAAGATAAAACCAAATGGGTTTAGTAATTAAATTTATTTTGAAGAAAATCAAAAAGAAGAAATATACAGTCAAGAGGATGGGAATGATTTTTCTAAAGCCTAAAGCTAAGGAGTTATGTAAGTTTAGGAAACTACTAAATCTTTCCATCTTTTTATTTACAATTTCATCTAAATCCATTTAATCTAATGGTGGCCGAGTGTGCATGAGATTAACCTTATTGAATCACCACTCCAAAAACTTTGTGCATAAAGTTAAGTTTTAGCTCATATAGTCATGTTTGTTGAGTTTTCCGGGGTGACATATTCTTTACTCACCTTGAAATTTTCATAATTTTGAGAAAGGAAACTTGCGACCTCAAAGTCTCTGTTTTTTTTTTTTTTGTGTCTATTGTTGTCCTTCAATAACAGTTATCCCTAGAATCAAATAAATATCTAGAGATTCTGAGAAATATATATCACAAATTTATCTTAACATTGAGTTAAAATTGTTTATTGATCATTGCCGTAGAGTATTATATCATCAGGCGTTAATATTGTAGCAAAAATATCAAGGGAGGGGGGACTCTTGGGTGAAGAAGGGTTGTCAGATACTCAGAAATTATGATCCCAGTCAATTGTTACGGGCATAGGAATTAAATGGACTTGGCCTAACTTGGGGACCTCCTCTTCTCCTTTGCCTTCATTTCAGTATCAGAAAATGAAAGGACGTATCATTTTGGACCAGTATGGAAGAAGACAATATAAATTCCATTTTTTCGAATAAATACAATGGCTTTTTCCATTATTGCAAAATCATATGATTGCATCCAAAGTATATTTGCTTGGATTGATCGCTGATTGTGATGATACAAAACATCATATTTCACAATCATATGGACGTGGTGGGCATTTTACAAACAATGCCAATTTCGATATATTATGATGAAAGAAACTAAACATTTTCAGAGAAACATTAGGATAACAAACCTACTAGTGGCTCTCATTTGCTATATTACACGACCATATAAGTGTTATACATAATGATATCATGGGAGTGATAGAGAGGATTTTTGTTAAACAATGAGAGTGTTTTCACAAACTAAAGCAAGGGGAAAATATTTTTACTTGTTACTACGATGTAGTATAAGATGTAGAGTAAGTTAAACAAGATAAGGTGAGATGTGTAGTACCATCAGCGTGGCACATTTGAGTTGATGAGTACTTTAGTCTTTGAGTTGGTAGCACTTTTGTCTTTGAGTTGGTAGTACTTTAGTCTTTGGATTGAAGGGGGGTCATGAGCAGGAAGATTATTCTGACCGACCATTCATTTCTAATTATGGGACCCTGAGGAGCCAAGCCTCTTTAGACCACTACTTTGGATGAAGATTATTCTGCAAAGAAGGATGCTTACCTTTTTAGTGAATGAAATGATGACTAGTTAAATATCCCTTTCCCTTTCCTTTTAAAGCAAACTTAAACTTTTCCATGTAAAGTTGCTAGCAAATGCATGGAAATCTTTTTATTTTTTTGGGAGGGAAAAAACTCCAAATACACACCTTTAGAATCAATAGCCAAGATTCAGTTTTGGGCATTGGAGCGAGCTAGCCTTGGTCCTTGATGGTAAACTGAACCTTTTGACAATGCCCGCCATAATAAGGCGCCTTGCCGCTCCCCCGCTTAATGATTAATTAAGTAAACTAACTAAAGTAGACTGCCGCGCTTATACAAACGAAGAACTCGATTAGCGGAGTCGACCTGAGCCCATGACTCAATAAACAAGAAACCAAATCATGATGGGCATAAACCAGCTTTGTTCAGCTTTCATATGCTCTTTGTTTATGGACAAGTAATCTGAGTGATTCCTTATCACCACATTAGTTCGTCTTTCTTGATGTCTCCCTTGTACTACAAATTGAAAACTTATGTATAAAGTTCATCATCAGCCTCGATGCCTCCAATTAAGTGAAGTCTTGACTTTAATGTTGTTTTTGAAGCACAAGTAGCTAGAGATGCATAGCTGTTACATACATACGACCTTTTGTAGTATTGGTAGTATTAAATAGTTTGTGAGTTCGAGGTATGTTGGCGTATTTGAAACGGAGATTGGTTGTGACGTTCGTCTCACGACACCTCGAGTTGGTGTTCTCGAGGCCTTGATTTATTCGATTTTTATGTTAGTTTTTTGGTAAACTTGGCAATTAGCTGTCACTCGATCAACACATTCTTGTGGAACAAAATAGAGGGAGAGAAGGAGATATATGCACCACATTGGTCATTTTACCTCGTATAATCTAGAGTTTAGATTCTATATTAGAGACATTGTACTAATGTGACTCGCACATGATAATTGTTTGGATGCATTGACGCATTTGCAAGTTTATTCTTGATTTGCCTTGCATCATATTTTTTATACATTTTATTTAGGGAAGGCAAGAAGCGATAAATTACACTTATCTACAATCTCATTTTCTTTTTCTCCTGTTTTTTTCCTCTCCTCTTTCCATCCCCTGCGAATGAATACACACTCAACCAAAAACAAAAGAAACATGTTCTTCTTCTCAGCTTGTTATCAACTCGAATTTATTTCATTCACGTCCCATGAAATATATAGAGAGGGATATATCATATATTTCGTAGATGGTTTTTCCCATAATGTTTTTGTTGTATTTTTTTTGTCTCTCAGGCTCCACTTGGTACACTTTAAAATAATGCATTTTGCAAATTGATGCATATGCATTAGTTTGTAATGCATTACTTCACGAGCGTTTAGTAATAATTAAGTAAAACCTATATAAATTAGACAGTATTTTAGGTCGTGTTGATGATGGTAGTAGTTGTTTGCAGGGTCATGATGGTGTGTGATAGTGGTTTGTGATGAGGTTGATTGGAATGAAGAGCGATGATGGTGGTGCAATGGTTGTTAAAATGGTTGTAGTGGTGGTGATGGTTGCAGTGGCTATGGTTATTGTGTGGCTGTAGTAGTGAAAGGTGGTGATGGTTGTGGTGATGTTATAGTAGTGGTTGTGGGTGATGGTAGTATTGGGTGGTTGAGGTGAGTATGCTATGATAGCAGTGATCGTAGAGTTTGTGGTGATGGTGGTTAGTAGCGGTTTGTAATGCTATGGTAGTGGTGGTTTGTGATGGTTTTTTATAGTGGTGCGATGACAATGGTGGTGGTCAGTAGTGGTGACTATGGTAGTGGTAATGGCATGGCGGAAGCAGTGGTGGTAGCACACGACATGTATTTTGGTGTAATAGTGAGGGTGGTGTTGGTTGTAGTGATTATGCTATGATAGTGGTGGTGGCGACCCGGTGGTGACAATGACGTGGGTGTTGGTGTGGTTGTGATGGTTATAGGTGATCATGGTACTGGCGACGATTGTAGTTGTCGAGGTGGTCGAGTTGGGGTGTTGATGAAGAAATTGAGAGTAACTCCGAGGAGATGATAACAGTTTTGCAAAGTAATGCAGGAGATTTTGTTGGTAAAGTTTTGCAAAATTTTATATTAGGAAATGCGGAGGTTCTGAATTCAATTTCATTAACTGCTTTTCGCAAAGTCTATCAACACACCCAAAGTTTATGTAACCGCCATAAACTTTTACATATACATTTTTTTTACCGTATACCAAAGGAGCCTTAATAATTGAGTCGATGACTCCCTAAAGTGATTGGATCTAGAGTTTATAGTATTTAATCACCTAAAGTGATTTGCATGCGGTTCCATATGGGCGAGCTACTTCACATTATTTATTATTTTGGCTTTTCATTAAGGTGCCATGCCCAATTCCACATTGGGTGTTGGATAGTGAATTGAAGATTACATGGGCATGGGCATGGCATGGGCATGGGCAGGCCATGCTTGCATTGCATGGGTTTGTCATCCCTTCCTCTCGTGTTAACTTCTAATCAATTGACTTAATTAAACTTCATGGAGTCCAAGTATAACTAAGAAAATGTATAAATGGAGCCCACCATGACACCATTCTATGCTTGAAAAGTCTTCCACTTCCATGTTTTTTTTTTATCTACAGCAGTTTATCTTTTATTTCTGCTAGTTGAAACTGAAAGTGATGGATGTTTATTGTCATGCTTGTGCACGAGTAACGTTAAACATTGTTTACAATTTCCTGGAGTTGACCTGACTTTTTTGCCCTCTTAAAAGTCGACTCAGTAAGACTTTAGCCGAAATGGCTTCGAATGTCATAAACTCAGCATTGATATAATCAATATGGCCAAGTTTACTCAGAATTGATTGGCTGTGTCATACTGAGCACTAATTATAAAATATGGCAGTCCAAAAAATAAAAAAAAATCAGTGAGTGAATAGTAGTATGTTCACTTTGTGTTTACCATTAGGGTCGTAATATTAGAGTGAAGCCCAATCCCAAGAAATACGTGACTTGAGTGCGAACCTCAGATTGCATCTTTGGGCTTGAAACATCCAAACCAAGACCAAGTCAGTGTGTGTTTTGTACCCTGCACTACAACTTTGGTTGTGCCAATAGTTTGCACTTTGCACCAACATCTCCATCACCATCTCGTATGACCACTGATCAAGGGCCTAAACAAATTTCGACTTTTTGGAGGAGCACGTTATCATCATATTACCTTGGTATGTGTGTTTGATTGCATGAAATTTTATGTCATGAGAATTCATGAGGGAACCCATACATTTTAGGCTAAATTGATGTATCATTCCACATCCACCATTTGATTTTATGATCAATGATGGGAATGAAATTTTCATGAATATGAGAATCACATGCCTTGGAGAACCAAGAAGTGGGTCATGTTCATGGGACTTCCATTCCTACCATTCATCACAAAATCAAATGGTAGATATAGAGTGATATATCAATTTAACCTAAAATGTAGGGGTCCCCTCATAAATTTTCATGACATAAGATTTCATGCAACCAAACACACCCTAAATATATATCTAAGTAGCAAACTTGACTCTAAAGTCTCATCTCCAATCTAGTTTTAGTGTAAGCACAAACGCTTTTGCTCTTATACTTCTTATTATTAGTCTAGTAATATTACAAAAATAAAAATAAAAAGCAATACCTAATTGATGAAATTTTAGAAGAAAATGCCAAACTAGTGACAAGAAATAATGAAATTTACGAATTCAGATATTGTAATGAGAAAATGAGCTTCATGTCTACACCTATGTACTATAAAGTATAACATAACAATCTTAGAGCGTCATAAAAAATAAAATAAGAAAATAATAATAAAGAGAAGAAGCTTATAACATCTTTAATGTGAAAGTTCAAAAGCCAATTTTGAGTCCTTCGAGGGTGTATTTTCATGCTCCAAATTGATGAGTGTGATGGTTTCAATTGGATAGGATATTTGTGAATCCAGCTTGGTTGACAGAATGGGTAGTCTCAAAGTGGAACATCTTAGCAGAACTTTTCTCAGATCATTCTCCTTTGTTGGCTTCCATGCCATCTCAATCAAAATTCGGTTTTTGCTCCGTTTCGTTTCTTTAATATGTGGACGACTCATCCTGAGTTTTATGGATCTAGTCAAGGACACGTGGTCGACTGACATGGGCCTATGAGGCCCGTTGATAGAGTTGATGCCCAAACTCAAACTGACACGAAGAGTTTTGATACAGTGGAATAGGACAGTTTTTGGTAATGTTTTAGCAGGATTCGAGCATTAGAAGATGAGTTGCAACAATGGGAAAACAACTCTTTTGGCCGGTTTTTGCAAATAACAGTGTTAATGGGCTCAATGTCGATGCTAATTGGATGTATAGGCCTGCTGTAATCTACATCGTTGTCAGGCAGAATACAGATTAGCTCTCAAACAGGAGGAACTTTACTGGATTCAAAAATCAAGTGAAAAAGATTTCAAGGAGGGGGATGCCTGCACTAAATATTTTTTTGATTCCACCAAGTCCAAACAAAAGCGACGGGCCATTAATCAGATTATTTACCGGTGCGGTAGGCTGATTTCGAAACCGGGTGAGATCCTTAACAAAGCCAATGAGTTTTTGCTCATATGATGTCTTCTCCAGATGATTGTCGGGAGGATGTGATTTGTTAAATTGTATCCCGACATTGTTGGCACCTGGTCAATGTGAGATTTTGGTCAAACATCCTTCTTTGGAAGAAGTTAGGGATGTTGTTTTTGACATACTCAAAAATAGTGCGCCAGGACCGGATGGTTTTACTGCTGATTTTCTTTCAGTTTTGTTGGGAGGTTTTGAGTATGGATATTTGGGAGGCAGTCATACAATTTTTTGAAGGGGAGGCAATGCTGGCGTCTTTCACGGCAAATTTCATGGCGTTGATTCTTAAAATTGAGAATCCAGGTTCCTTTTCAGATTTTGCCCAATCAGTTTGTGCAATGTGATTTATAAGATCTTTAGCAAAATCCTTTGCAATAGGCTGGTAGATATTTTGCCCAGATTGATTTCTCAGGAACAGTGGGCTTTTGTCAAAGGCAGATTCATTTGGTGAAAATATTGGCCTGGCGCAAGAAATGATCAGAGACATTAACAGAAAAGGTTTTTGGAGAAATGTGGTGCTGAAAATTGACATGAAGAAGGCTTATGATAGGATGGAATGGACCTTTTTGCTTGCAGTTCTTAAAAAAATTTGGCTTTACTGGTAGAATCTGCCACATCATCTCCAACTGTATTGCTTTTTGTGGATTTTCGGTACTGCTGCAGGGAGTCTACAAAGGATTTTTCAGATCCACTAGGGGGCTACGGCAAGGAGACTCACTATCACCTTTCCTTTTCATTATTGCTTCTGAGGTGTTGAGTAGGGGATTGAAAACGGCTTTTGCGAATGGCAAAATGGGTATTATACCCCTAGAAATTGCCAGTCCTATTTTCCACCTCCTGTATGCAGATGACACCCTAATTTTTTAAATGGCAGAACATCCTCTGTCATGGGATGCATGGAGTTTTTGCGATGCAAGACCTCGGGACAGAAAATAATGAAGGAAATTTTCATTTTACTTTGGATGATAAGGCACAGCGGAGCGCATTGTGACTTTAAAAAAGAGGTACAGATTTCCATTCCACGCCTGCCTCCATTGAAATATTTGGGCGGGCCAGTGTTTCAAGGGAGAGTCAAAATTTCATATTTTGAGGACTTAATCACTAAGGATTCAGGTTCGTATTCAAGGATGGAAAGCAAAATTGTTATCTCCAGGAGGCCGATTAATTTTGATTAAGCATGTTCTTAGCTCGATCCCTATTTATATTCTTAGCACCATGTGTGTACCAAGAGGCAAGTTCTCCATCGGATCAAATAGTTTGCTGCGGACTTTTTTTCTGGGGAGATTGTGAAGGCCCGTCTAAAGAAAAAATGGGTGTCATGGGACAAAATTTGTTTTCCACAGGCGGAAGATGGTTTGGGAGTTAGAGACTTGATGGTTGTGATGCGGGGCCTTTCGCGTCAAGGCTCTTTGGCGGTCTACTTACTTCAGATTCTTTATGGGCTACGTTTATGAGGGAGTAAATATTAGCTACAAGGAGTTGGGTTGAATAGTCAACCTGTGAAAAGTGGGTCTTCGCCGTTTTTTAAAGAGATCATGCTTGGGAGATCCTTTCTTTTGCGTAACTCGCTTTGGCGTATTGGCATTGGGGATATCAGTTTCTTTGAGGAGAATTGGAACATGGTTGCATCTTTCAGGAGAAATGACGGAATTGGTTGACCAAGATTTATGGCCTTCAGTTCGTGAGGTAATTTTGTCGGACTTGTTTGGTTCACCCAGATCTCAGAAATTTGGCGCGTGACCCTATTTGCAAGACAGATTACGTGGTGAAGGCTCAAGAGAGGGACACGTGTGTGTGGACTCCAAACCCGAATGGGCTATTTTTCCCTTCAGTCGGCATATGAACTGTTTACGGCAACATTGGAAGGTCAATGTATTAAGTCAAAACAATTTGGCACGATATCCTTCCTTCCCGAATATCAGTTTTTGTTTTGAAATTACTCCGTAGAGGAGTGCTAGTGGACGGTGAATTATACAGATGTGGTTTGAGTCTGGTCTCTAGATGTCGTTGTTGTAGCTTGCCAAAGCAAGAGTCCTTGAACACCTCTTTCTAGACGGTGAATTGGCGATACAGCTGTGGAGTCATTTTGACAGGATTTTTTGAAATCCATATTCCGGCGACCAACAGAAATCTCCACGGTTCTTGGCAATTTTGGTTCAAGGAAAGCTTCACAAAATTTGCAAACCCAGGGTGTGCTTTTATTCTTACTCCTATGTTCATCTTATGGGAAATCTGGAAACAAAGATGCAAATGTGTTTAATGAAAATGCTCCCCCCAAATCATGCCTTTTGCAATTTTGAACATTAGGCGTCAGTTGCGATTGAAAAATAAATTCATATCCCCTAAGCAAGTTAGCAGTCATAAGGGTCTTTTAAGGGCTTTGGAGTTGGATGTGCTCCCCGTTAGAAGGAAGTCCGTTCGTATTATATTTTTGGCATCCCCCCCATAGATTTTGTTGCACTCAATGTGGACGGATCCTCCCGCAAGGAACAGGCATCCGGCGGTATGGTTATTAGAGACCATCGGAGTTTTAGTGTTGTGGGAAAACAAATATTTTTCGGTGCAGGATCTCACAATAAAGCGAAAATGTTGGCTCTAGGGTGGGCACGGTCCGGATCGGTTCCAAATTTGGAGAAACCTAACTCGAACCGTTTAAAAATAACGGATCCGGTCCGGTCCGGATCCCCTCATTTTGAACATTGGAACCGAACCTAACTCGAACCGTTTGGAACGGTCCGATTCCTACGGTTCCAAACGGTTCCAAATCACAATTTACACTTCTCTGCTTCTAAAATTTACACTTCTAACAGTTTGATGGTTGAATTGCTAAAATAATGGTGATTTCTAGTACATACAATACAATTTACACTTCTACAATTACACTTCAACAATGACATCAAACCTAATTAATACAATACAATTTACCAAAATTTCACACATACCCTCATCCTCTCACCCTTCAATGCCTTGGCCAAAGCATTAAACCTCAAGTATCTTCTGTGCAAGTAAGCTAACCAGAATTTGATCTCCTCGTCCAACACTTGGTTTTGTTCACAAGATCACAACAGTGTGCATAGCAGCATAAGCGAGCAGGAAGTGGAAACAACCAATGTTCTCGTGATGCTGGAATCTATCAATGGAATGAAGGTTAGCCAAGTTAGGAGGATGTGATTGGAGAGGTGGTTGGTGGGAATGGCTTAAATTGAGAGTCATTAACTTCTCTTGAAGATGAATATTGAAAGTCAAAAGAGGGATAGAGTTGTCTCTGAGTTGCGATCGATCTCTGCAACGAGTGGGATTATGAGTCGTGGTTTTCATCAGATCTTCATATCAGTTCTTCAGAACTTCAGAGCAGACCGCAGGAGAAATCAGATCTTCATTATCAGTTCTTCAGATCTTCAATATCAGATCTCAAGAAATCAGTTCTTCAGATATTCAAGAAATCAGTTCTTCAGATCTTCAATATCAGTTCTTCAGATCTTCAAGAAATCAGATCTTCATATCAGTTCTTCAGATCTTCAATATCAGTTCTTCAGATCTTCAAGAAATCAGATCTTCATATCAGATCTTCAGATCGGTTCTTCTACAAATCAAGAACAACCCCCTCCAACCCCACGCCCCACTGAACCTCAACAACAATCCCTCCAACCCCACCGATCCGAGACGAGTGAGGGTGGTTTTCATCCTTGCGAAAATGCTTTATCAGACTGAAGGAAGGTGGGTATAGAAATTGGAGGTGGAGAAGAAATGAAATAGAAAAACCCTAGAAATTAAGTTGAAGAATGGATGAGGGGAGAAAATGAAAGATTTGTGATGCCATGTGTTTGTGTTGCTATACACATTTCTAGGGTTCTTCAGAGGAGGAAGAAATTTTCTAGTTCCTGAAGGAGATTTAGCATTAGACATTTGGGGTGAGGGGGTTATGAAAAGAGAGGAACATGTGAGATAGACAGAAAACCCATGGTCAGAGGGAATGAACTAATGAAGTAATATTATATTAAATAATATAAAATCTTTTTAATCAAACGGGTTGGAACCGGACCGTTTGATTTCAGATTTTTGGATCCGGACTCGATCCGTTCTATTACGGATCCGGACCGATCCGGACCGTTTCCTAATTTACATTTTAAGGAACCGAACCGTTTTCCTCTAAACGGTCCGGTTCGATTTGAATCCGCGGTTTCTTGACCCGTTTGCCCACCCCTAGTTGGCTCTATTGAGGGTCTCCGCCTATGTCTCGCCTGGGGCTTCAAAAAGGTGGTTATCCAACGGATTCAACACTTATTTGTGGTTGGTTTAAGGATATTTTGAAAATCCCGTGGCATTTGGAGAATATTTTGAAAGACATCAAATTGTTGGCAGCGAGAATGACTTTAGAATGCCAACAAATCTTTAGAGAGGCTAATGCGGTGGCAGATTCTTTAGCGACTAGAGCACTACAGGACAATCAGACTATTTCTTTCAAGGGAACCGACTTTCCTAGGAGAGTAGCAGGCTTGATTGTGCTCTACAGATTACAAACGGCGTACTTTCGCCATGGGGATGAGTAGAGGCAGCTTTTATGTGTTAATGCGTGTAGGTTGGGAAATTTTGCTGGGGCGAGACTGCAGTAAGTGCGGTTTTGGCATGCAGGATCATGCGGACTGCTGGGAGTGCGACAGTTCTGTCCACTCTGCTGAATTGGCTAGCAAAAATTTGCCTGTAGGGCAAGTCGGAAGGAACGGAACTGGATGGGCTCTCTCAAAACAGAGCGTACCCTGTTGCTGCTGCTGTTGCTGCGCTGCGTTACTACTGGCGCTGCGTTTGCTGCTGGCTTGCTACGGCGGGTTTTGCTGATGTGTTTGCTGCTGCTGGCTACACGGGTTTTGCTGCTGTTGTTGCTGCGCTGCGTTGCCGGCTGCTGCTGTTCTTTGCTGCTACTGTTCTGTTTTGCTGCTGCGGGCGATGCGGTGCTGCTGTCTATCGCAGCGTTGACACGAACAGGGCCTGCTGCTGCGGTCTGGTCTGTGCTGTGTGGACACTGCCTGAAGAGGCTGTTTTGTTTGTTTTTCTGAGTGTTGTGGTTTTGATTAGGTTGCGGCCAGTTGAGATGCTGCGACACGCGGTAGGAGAGTGTGTTTGCGGGTTGTTTTGGGCAGTCTGGTGTACTTTCGAGCTTTGTCGCAGGAACGCGGCGTGGTGTGCGTGTTCTACGGCTGCGAAACAGAGATTGCGGGTGCTGTCCGGGTTGCTGGGAGCTGATTGTGAACTGATTTTAGTTGTTTTGCTTTAAGTTTGTAATGGTTTTCATTGTTTTTAGTTTTTTTTTTACTTTGGCTTTCATACGGGTAACGTCGTAATGTACCCCCGTAGCGTTTGTAAGTCATTTTTTTTGATAAGTAATTAAGGTTTGTCATAATTAAAAAAAAAAAAAAACTAACGTACATGAAAAAACATTATGTTCCCAACTTCACTGGCTATTTATACAACCGAAGTGTAAGGAGGTTGGAATCTACCGTGTGAGATTGTCCTATGTGTGCAATGCACTTCTTACGTGTGGTTTTCCTGGCTCATATGTATTGCATCCGTCAAAACACAAATTTCTCTTTTTGGAAATTTGGAGTTTGGAAACTACACAGTTGTACGGTTTTCTCTTGAGCAATAAATGAAGTTTGTGGGGAAATTGGAAACTTCAACTGAGATTTAGGGGTGGGCATTTCTATCCCACAATCCCGATCCCATTATGATTCCCATCTCGTCCAGATTTGTTGGAGTCTTGTTGAGATTGATCAATCTCGTCCCGATCTAGAGTTGGATGGGATCGGATGAAAGTTTTCAATCCTGCTGTCACGGACTAGCAATCCGTGCGGCACTAACTATCCAATTCACTAGTAAGCCTATGAGTAGTTACTTTGACGAGCACAAATATTAATTTGAGAATGCACAATATCAATCTATAGACAATATAACAATGCACAATAGTCTGCCAAAGCTCTAATTAACATTTAATAGATACAATGGGAGGAACGTTCGGAAGGACGTTGCTCAAGACTAGTTCGATGCTATCGATCGATGGAAATACAAGTTTGAAGTTGAAAAGCAATGCAAATAAAACAATAAAATTGCTAGCGATACAGTCTGGCCTGACTATGCAATGGAGACAACACGTCCTCACAGTCAAAAGCTCAAACCTTCCCCCTATAATATAGATGCTAAGCATTTGGGCACTTTTCAAAAGGGAACATTGAGTTTTGAGACCATTAGGAAGTCTTTAAAGGTCTCTGACGTTCATTTCCCTGACCAACGTACTAGTCCTGACACTCTCCCACACTCAATTCGCTGACGCCCTCGGCAGCGAACTTTTCAATATCTTTCAACTTTGAAAGGTATGGTAGTAGATGCTCGACTGGCTCCCAACTAATCTCTAAAGGAGGCTCATCCCGCCACTGAAACCAAATACTCTCTATGCCGGGGCTTGTGTTGTTGATGAGGCGGTCAGCTAAGATTTCTTCCACTTCTCAATCGGGCTTAGTAGGATGCTTAGGCAATGCTCGGTAGATACACTTCTTGTGGGATCAGCGGCATCTGCATGGTAGGACTTCAAGTTACTTGCATGGAAAGACAGGATGGGGTGAAACGGAGCCAATGTGGTAACTTGACGTGATAGGAGACTTTGCCTACTTTCTCAATAATCTGTATCGATCCCTCATACTTGGCTAAACAGATTGTTGTGTGCTCTAGCTTCCGTTTTATACTTGTTGAACATATCTAGCTTCACCAATACCAAGTCCCCGACTTCAAAAGGATCGATCCGTCGTTTTTTGTCGGCCCATTTCTTCATGTGATGGGAGGCTTTCTCAAGATAGGCTCGAGCAATTTCAATGTTTTTCTGCCAGGCTTTGACAAATTCAAGGAGCTCTTGGGCTGGGTCCGTTGGTATCGCGGTCAGCACTGTATGTGGTGTCAATGGTTGCTGACCAGTGACTAACTGAAAGGGCTAGAGTGAGTAGCTGAGCTCTTTTGTAAGTTGAAACAGAATTGTGCAACATCAAGTAGTCCCATCCAATTTTTCTGGTTTGCACTTACAAAATGACGAAGGTATTCTTCAAGCATAGAGTTAAAGCGCTTAGTCTGTCCGTCAGATTGGGGGATGTTGGCCTTGTCGACATATTAGTTTGGATCCCAAAAGCTTGAACAACTTCTCAATAGAACTTATTGTGAAGCGAGCATCACGGTCGCTAACAATGTTTTCGGGCAGTCCCCAATACTTCACTACATGCTTGAGGAACAATTGCGCCTTATCTTCGGCTGTGCAAGAAAGTCCGGTCGGCACAAAGTCACATACTTTGAGAATCGGTCAACAACTACAAGGATACTCCTGAAATCCTCCACTTTGGTAACCCAGTAATGAAGTCCATGGAAACACTTTTCCAAGGACGAGTTGGAACAGGTAGGGGCTCTAGTAAGCCTACTGGTCGATCTCTTTCAACCTTATCTTGCTGGCAAATAAGACATGTCGATACATAGGCCATTACATCCTCCTGTATCCTGCGGCCAATAGTACCTCCCTCTCTAGCAATGCAAGTGTTCGTCTCCAACCTGGATGTCCTGCCCAATGGTTGTCATGGGCATTCTCTCAAAAGTTCTTTCTCAAACCAGAAGTTCTTGGAACTTAAAGGCGATTACCAGTTTGTGAGTATTGTCCATATTTTATCCAGATACCGTCGAGTTTTGCCCTGTTTGATCAAACTTTGTAATCGCCTTCGCTTGTGATCTGCTGTAGGCCTACTTTGATCTTCTCCAAGATGGTGTGACTCGGACCACTATGGGTTAAGCACTGCAAGGTCTCTGCCCCTTCTACTGAGTGCATCAGCTACATTGTTAGTGCACCCTGGCTTGTATTCCAATACTAATCAAATTCTGCTAATTTTTCCTGCCATCGAGATTGCTTGGAGGTTAGCATCTTCTGAGTAAGGAAATGGCTTGCTGCAGCATTATCCGTTTTAACAAGGACTTGAGATCCCAAGAGGTATGTCTCCACACCCGTAAACAATGTACTATGGCTAGCAATTCATTTCCTGAGCTGAGTAACGAGACTCTGTATCATTCAACTTTCGACTCTCATATGCTACCGGGTGACCATCTTGAAGTAAACTCCCCCTAAGGCATAATCAGATGCATCTGTTTGTACTTCAAAGGGCTTGGTGATGTCTGGCAAGGCCAATACTGGATCTTTCATCACGGCCAATTTTCAAGTTTTGAATGAAGCTTCACACTACCTATCTCATTCCCATGTTCGGTCTTGTTTCAACAAATTTGTCAGGGCAACAACTCTCTTAGAGTAGTCCCTTATGAAGCGATGATAATAGTTTGCGAGTCCAAGGAAAGAACGTAGTTGAGACACGTTCTTAGAAGAGTTCCAATCATGGATTGCCTTGACTTTCTCCATGTCCATCCGAATCTTGCCATTGCCAATAACATACCCAAGAAATTGATCTGGGTCTGGCCGAATGAGCACTTCTCCTTTTTGACAAAGAGATGATTATCCCTAAAGATTTGGAACACTTCTCGCAAATGATGTAGGTGTTCTTCTATCGTCGCACTATAAACCACAATGTCGTCAAGATAGACAACCACAGACTTGTCCAGAAGGTGACGGAATAGGCCATTCATAAGGGTGCAAAATGTAGCTGGAGCATGGTCAAGCCGAAGGGCATTACTAGGAACTCATATGACCCATATCTAGTAGAACAAGCAGTTTGGGTTCGTCACTAACAGCAATGCGGACCTGATGGTAACCTGATCTCAAGTCGAGTTTTGTGAAATATCTGGCGGATCCAAGTTGGTCGAATAAGTCTGCAATGAGCGGCAGCGGGTATTGTTCTTTATAGTGACTTTTGTCAAGGCTCTATAATCAACACAAAGGCGAAGACTGCCATCATTTTCCGCTGAAAAAGAATAGGTGCCCATAAGGTGCTTTAGAGGGTCGAGATGAATCCCGACTCCAACAAGCATCCAGTTGTTTCTCAATTCGGTCAGCTCTGGAGGGCTCATGCGATATGGAGCTACGTGCGGGTGGGCTTGGCACCAGGCACTAACTCAATTCGTGATCAATGAGCCTTCTGGAGGTAGATTCTTTGGGCAATTCATTTGGCATCACTTCGCTGAAGTCAGCAATAATTGGGCAACTTCCTCGGAGATTTTGCTAATATCATCTTCCATCTCTAGCTTTGCCACAACTAAGTATGGTATCTTTCTCCTTTGACCAAGCCTCTCTTGACTTGGAGCGGCCGACAATATTCTATCATGAGTTGTTGTCGAATTGAGGGTGGTACAATGCATAGTCTGGGTTCAAAAAACCCCAAGGAGTCCATGAGAAAGGTATGGTCCTGCTGCAGCTCCTCGAAGAATTCTTGGCCAAGAATCACCTTAAAAATCATCAAGTAGAACGGCCAAGAAGTTTGATCTTCCTTCTCATGGACCAACCTTAGTGGCACAGCTCTAGCCTACCATTAATAGAGATTGCCTCAGAGTTGACAGCTTTCAACTTACCCAATCTCCTTCTAAGTTCATACCACACGTCTAGCTTCATCTGGGGCAATAAAATTGTCTGTCGCTCCTGAATCACAATGCTTGGGAAGGAACCCCATTGATAGTGATGTCGATTGTATGCAAAACCTTCTTGTGTGAGGTGCTCATACATTCTCCTTGACAGCATTGAGCTTCGAGAGCTCCCATCTGGGAGGGTTCACTGTTGGTGGGGTTCGAGCTCGATGCGGTCGAGTTAGAAGGTTCTGCTGAAAGCAAGGACATTAATGAGTGTAGATCTGGTTTGGATGGCATTTGCCTGTTGGGTGATCCCTGCTATTGCAAAGAATGCATGGGGCAGGTGCAGATGGTCTCCATTGCCCAGAGTAGTTTTGCCCTCCTTTGTTGTTGTAATTTGAGTTGCTAGAGCTGGCATTCCAATTTTGTTGGAACTCTAATTCTGGTTGGACGGCTGGGAATTGTAGTTTCCTCGATTCTGACTTGAGTTTCCCCAATTTTGTGAGGTGATCGAGCATTCGACCCTGAGCTTGAATTGGTACTGCCAGTTCTAGCTGTGGAGTGACTGAGCGAAGTGGATCCAGCCATGGGCATATAATCGCTAAACCTTTCTGCTGCCGCAATAGCACGTGTAATATATGTCACCATCTGCCTTTGCAATTCTGCTTGTAGAAGCGGCTGAGCTTGTTCCATTAAGCAGAAAACTTTGTCTTTTTCAGACATGTCTCAAATATCTAGCAAGCAAGTTGAGAATTGTCGGACATAGTCTCAATATTGCCTGTCTGTTTGATGGTGTGGAGCTTCCTCCTTGCTAAGAAATCAGTGTTCTCAGGCAAGAATTGATTATGAGTTTCTTCTTGAGGTCTGCCCAAGTTCTAATAAGGATGCGACCTTCTTCCATATCTGCATATTTGGTTCTCCACCATAGTTTCGCATCACCGGCTAAGTACATGGTCGCCATGGTGACCTTGGCTTCTTCTGATTCAGGGTTCACACACGAAAATACTGCCCAGATAAAACAAGAAGTCTCTAACTCCTTCCCATCTCGTACCCCAGCATATGACTTTGGCTCAGCACTTTCATCCTAGGGTGATCAATCATCCCTGTGGCCTTGGTCAGCAAGCCAACCCTTGCAAATAAATCCTACAATTGTAATTGGGAAGTCACTCATCACCTGAGCTGTGGGGTGAGGCGACTCTTCCATAGCGACCGTCTGTCCCTCTAATTATCAACGTGCTCAGCCAGCGAATCCACTCTGTATGCCAGTGAAAAGAGTCCATTCAACTGACTAATCTATTCTCCAAAGTGTTCAACTGGTCCATTCTGCTTTCTAGTCTATGCATTCGACTAGCCTGTTTTCCTCTATAGCGCTAAGGCGCTCATTTATTTCCTGCATCCTGTTTGCATTCAACAAGCTCTGGCTCTGATACCAACTGTCACGAACTAGCAATCCGTGCGACACTAGCTATCCAATTCACTAGTAAGCCTATGAGTAGTTACTTGACGAGCACAAATATTAACTGAGAATGCACAATATCAATCTGTAGACAATATAACAATGCACAATAGTCAGCAAAAGCTCTCATTAACATTCAATAGATTACAATGGGGAGGAACGTTCGGTAAGGACGTGCTCAAGACTAGTTCGATGCTATCGATCGATGAAAATACAAGTTTGAAGTTGAAAAGCAATGCAAATAAAACAATAAAAATGCTAGCGGTACAGTCTGGTCCGACTATGCAATGGAGGCAACACGTCCTCACAGTCAAGAGCTCAAACTTCCCCTATAATATAGATGCTAAGCATTTGTGCACTTTTCAAAAGGGAACATTGAGACCATTAGGAAAGTCTTTAAAGGTCTCTGACGTTCATTTCCCTGACCAACGGTACTAGTCCTGACACCCGCCCATCTTGTCCCGTCCCGAATTGAAATTTTTTATTATCTTTATTAATAATTTGAATATTTTATTAGGAATGCTCTTGTAGTTGATGGTTGGTAGTATTTTTTTTCCTCTTTGTAACATGCAACTTTTCAGTTGTATCTTTATATTTTCAAAATATACATACATTCTACGAAAACATTTGAGATTTCATTATAATTTAATCCTATACTATGAACCCAAACAAAAGGGTGTGTCAACGCTTTGAAAACATTTTAAATTGGTTCATCATTTGATCCCCTTTGTTTATTGATGTGTGTTCAATCTCTAACCATTAAAACTATTCTAAACAAAGTTAATTATTCATCATAGTCTGATCTTGAATTCATAAAATTGATATTTATAAATACTTAATCAAATTTGTTTAACTTATGTTATAGACTTGGTATGAGGAATTTGTGATTGTTCGTACGCTGATGGGTTTATCGCTTTCCTCCCACGCGTTAGTTTTGAGTAGTATTTTATAATTTTATCTAATTACAAATTAAAACATGTTAATCTCATCTCGTCCTATCCCGTCCCATCCCAACGGGATGAGGTCTATCCCGTCCCGATCCCAAAGGTTCTAGGAAAAACTATGTACAACACAAACAAAAGCTTTTGAAAAAGATTATAGTAGAGAATCAAAAGGGAAAATCAACTCTTTTTCTGGATTCTTCATTCTATTTTTCTTGCATTTGTGATTAATAAGAAGATATACTGAAATGTATTTGCGAATTATGTCAAAACGTAAAAATATATGATGAAATCATAAATCGTACATAGAGTGAATGAGGTTAGGTTTTAATTTGTAAAGATCATTCAAGTTATTTAACTCATGAGGACAATTTTCAAATGACAAGAAAATTAAAGTCACTTCATGAAAATAAGACAAAGCCATAAAGACTAAGACTAGCCAAAATAGCTTATAAATGGTCAAAATTTAAATGAGTGTCAAAAGCCATTTGGAAGCAAATAAGTGGAAGCCAGAATTCAAAGTTTTACTTTGGGTTATCTCTAACATGAGAATGAATATTATCCTGAGGAATTCCATCTTGAGACATACACCTGTACCAAAAAGAGATGTCTATGTAAGTACAAAGACATGTCACAAGGAAAAAGTTTTAGTTTTAAAAAAAAAAATTGGGCAGGCGACGTCGACTTTACCTCCTAATAGGTCATTTCAATAGATAGTTGTTTTGAAATAGCAAGGAGTCATTCTAACTCTAACCGTCTAAAAAGCAAGTGGTATAGACAGTGAAGTTAACTTCACCCTTCTAGCTGAGCCTAAATAGGGCTCAAGATCATTCACTTGAATCTACCACTCTTGTCTAAAATTGGTAAAGCCATCATTTTATCCCTCCATATGCTTTCCCTTTGAGATATCCCCCGGTCAAACCTATATCTCTTGTGAGAGATCCATGGTGTTTTAAGAGTAAATTTTTCCTCTCTTCATGAGTTATTTGATTATCTAAATAGAAGAAAGTAAGGAAAAATATTTGAAAGGAGCTTGTATTGATATATACCTCATTGAAGAGTTTTTTAGCCTTCAACCACTTCATTTCATCCTTGAATAATGCTTCCATATTCCATTAAGTGAAAAAGTTAATGTAAAGGAGCTCTTAATTAAGTCTTTCTATCTGACAAACAAGTGTCATTAAATAGACTAGTCATGTCACACCCTGGTTCTTGGCCGTGATTTCGGCACTCCCAAATAGGTCACTAAATTACCAAATATGAAAACAATTTATGAGGTACCATTAAAAAAATCAAACATCTTATCATATGATTTACAAAACATACTTTTGAAATTAGTAATTCAATTAAACGAAAATTTGAAATTTATAAACTACTCCAACAGATTTTTGTCATTTTACGTTGATTTTAAAAAGAAGTTATTGCTAGAGGGAGGTAATGTTTGGGTTGAATCAGGTTTTGAGTTGAACTGAGTTCTATTTTTTTTGCGTTGCAAATTGGCTTGGGTTCTATTTGGGTTGAATCGGAGGTTTTGGTAAATTGAGCTTTGGGTTGGATGAGGTTGTGAGTTCTATTTTTCGTTGAAAATTGGGCTTGAGTTTCTACTTGGGTCAAATAGGATTTTGAGTTTAATTGGGCTTGGGTTGAATTGGGTCATGGGCTCTATTTTGTTGGGTTGAACATTGGGCTTAGGTTCTATTTTATTAAATCGGTGTTTTTGGTTCAATTAGGTTTTGAGATATCATGTGTTTTGTCTGTTTTGGTAACCCACTAGACACATTTACCCGATAATGATATTTACATACTTTTATTAATTTTGATAACATATACGCATGAGATGATCTATAATGGCCTCCTTCCTTCATGTATTATATTTTGCTTAGGGTTATTTGCATTTTGCCCCTATTATAAATGTCTTATTCAGTTGTACCCCTACTATTAATCATACGGCATTTAACCCCTAAGACTAGCAGTCAACGTGCCTTGACTGTCAATGCACGTGCTAGTTTCAAAAATGCTATATTTTATTGTCCAAAATATCATTTAATGATCTGAAGACCGAGATTCAAAGTTGAAGTAGGCAATGCAATTAAAATCTAAGGGCTGAGATTCAAACTTTCCACTGGCTGTTAAGATAATCCGCCTCCACCACCACACTCACCACTTCACCACCAATAGCAGTCGCCTCTACTTCTACTACTACATTGACATGTTATTTCACAGTAGATTAAATATTTTAGTGAAAATGCTTGTGCAGACCCAAGTTTTGAAGTTAAGCTTGAGTTGCAGGTCATCTTCATCATCTCTCAGGTCTGTTCTGTTTCGGAGGCAACATTAAAAACAAATTTATTATATGAGGTTAAGTTATTGCCAGTAATTTGTAAATTTGAATTTTAACAAGACTTAATTGATTTTTCTTGCAGATCCCATGTTGTCTTAGATGACTTCTTGCATTCTTCAAACCTTCTATTCACTTATTGATTGTGCAGATGCAAGAATGAGATCTGCAAGGAAAACAATTTTTTTTTTAACTTTCCTCCTTATAATAAATTATTGGCCCCCTATAATAAATTACTAGTTGTAACTTAACCTCATATTATAAATTTGAATTTAAGAATGCCCTCTGAAACAGAACATGGCTGCGAAAGGTTGAAGATGACCTACAACTCTCAATAAATGTCCACTGAAATGATGAAATGAAATAGCTGACTTGACTTACCTTTATGATGGTGTTCTAAATTGAAATCTATAGATGAAATAGCTCAGATTGAGTTTGTGGTACCATTATGTAATGAACCTAACAAAACCCTAACTTCAAAAACTTGGGTTTGTTAAAGCTTTTCCACTTCAAATATCTTTGATCTACAATAAAATAACATATGAGGAACTCGAATTGCATGGGAAACTTTGAATTTGAATACATTGCTCAAGCCAACACTCTTTCATCTTCCCCATGTTGAATACTCCACTCTCCATCTCCACAAGGTATGATCAGCCATATATAATCTGGTCATCCACGTGTGTGGTTCAAGTAACAACGGTTGGGATTAGCTAGTTCTCACGTCGTGCGTGATAAGCACGTAAGGGGCATTTTCATCATCCAAATGAGCGGAATGATGACACGTGAGTATTGACAATCAAAGCACGTTGACTGCTAGTCTTAGGGGGTAAATGCAATATGATTATTAATAGGGGATAAAGCTGAATAAGGCATTATAATAGGGGTAAAATGCAAATAACCATTTTTCTTATTAAATACTCAATGGTTTGGCTGGTTTTCAAATATATTATATAACTTAATGGGTGTCCTCGGTAGTGGTTTTACTGAATTAGCATGAATGGTGATGTACTATTATGCCCAAACAGATTGTTGTACAACTATTATTCTCTTTTGTTTAATTGGAGATAGATTATTGGAATAAATGGTTGAATCGAAGTAGAAAAAAACAATCCAATAGTTAGAGGAATTATTTTTACGAGTGACCATGTCATGTATATATATATAGAGAGAGAGAGAGAAAATTGTTTGTATGAGTGTGGGTGGCCCTCCAACAGATTATGAAAGCAGATGAACGTGGTTGGTATTGGGAGGGCTATTTCAAAATTTCAAATGTCATGCACATACATCCAGGCAGCTCTCGAATAGCCGTTAGAGATTAGATAAATCACTTGAGTGTTAACCTTGCCTAAACTCTCTTTTTTTTTTTTAAACAAAATAGGATGTTGACCCATTTTATTCGTATAAAATTCACGCCCGAAGACTACATAACTGACCCAATAGGGTTAACTAAAAAGTCGAAACGAACTCTCACAAAAGAAAGGATTCACCAATACAAGCCTAGACAAAATCATCTTTGTACCTTTTGTTTTCTGTCCTAGTTCTATTGGATTTTCGGGACAAATGCTGATATCTTTGGTGTGGCGCCTCTTATTCATCTTTCCGTCTGACATAGCCCCTAAATCCAAATCACTGTTCGCTGCCTGTGGATCAGCTCAGATTCTGAGTTGACTCATCATTATCCTCACTAGAACTTTCGAGTGTACTGAGGTCCAATTTCGGCGGTCGAAGTAGCCTATTTTCTTTGAACAAAGATATAGCCTGATTCGATTGGTCTCCGACTCTTTTATAATCCAAGGAAGTTTTGATAACATATTTGTCAAAATGTCTCTTTAACCTGAGCAAGACTGAAAATCATCATCTGGGGGTTCTGCATAGCATCCCCTAGCTTTGTGCTAGTAGCACCAGAAAAAAGTGGTGCAGG
Organism: Berberis thunbergii; assembly: GCA_003290165.1. NCBI lineage: Eukaryota > Viridiplantae > Streptophyta > Magnoliopsida > Ranunculales > Berberidaceae > Berberis > Berberis thunbergii. The sequence goes on from QNQO01009807.1 coordinate 22,416, forward strand.
GCGCTGGCTGAGGCGAAGCCACGACCCCTGTCTTGGAGGGCGCAGACTGGGCGAGGCCACTTCCGCTGCCTTGTGCAGGGCGCTGGCTGGGGTGAGACTATGTTATCTGTGTGGTGCAGGGAGCGGGATTGGTGCAGGCCAAGTCCACTGTCTTGGTGTAGGGCGCTGGCTGGGGTGAGGCCATGGCCCCTGTCTTGGTGCAGATCGCTGGTTGGGGGGAGTCATGACCCTCTTGAAGGGTAGAGCACTGAATCAACATGCATCACTGTATCACTTGCCGCGTCTCGCGGCACTGCCACAAGGATATTCTTAGAAAGGCTATTGCTGGTGTCCCCGAGTCGACAACATCCTCCTGTAGCAACGACTGTGCGTGTGGACCAATAACATTCTCAATCTCCGAAGCTGTATACCCCGCCTCCAAGAAGCAATCCTCCGTAGATTTTGGTACAACCGCGGCACTGTCATGAGTCATTGTCTTGCCCACTAGCTGTTGATCCTCTTAAGCACCCTCATCTTCATCGATATTCTCTATAAATGACCCAAATTTTTTTGATAACACCACATTGCCGGAGCAATGGCCACTGGCCTCTTTCCCCAATTTCCTCGTTAATCTCCGGTACCCTTGTCATTTTTTACACCACTCGTACCCACTTCGGGATGGGCAATTTTTCTTTTCTGGTAATGGTATGTACAGCTGTTTGACAGTATTGGTTTCGACTTTGGTTTAACTGCCTTCGTGCTTTACCGAGGGTCAGAAACACTCCCACCGCCGTTAGGCCCAACTTTTTTCTACAAAATCCTCCTGATGCCCTATCAAGGAGCAAAATCACAGGTATTTGAAGCCTGGTAATCTATCTTCTGCCAGAAGCCCCTATTATAGCCTGTCAATCCAAACTCTAGTTGGTAATTTCTCCGCCAAAGACATCTCCACGCAAACAGGGAAAAACCTCGGGCGCATAGGCATCGAGTATGATCATCCATCCGCAAGAAACCACCAAAAGAATTCACAATTGCTTTTAAAATAGGGGATAAATAAATGCAAAGGTAAGTTAGGAAGCTCTACCACAATGGCACCGATATCGGGTCCTCCTTCAAACTGAACCATCATGCCAACGAAGGCTTTGAACCGAACTCCAGAATAAAAAGGAGTCCTCGATAGTACTTTTGGCTTCCACTCGGATTGAAGTCGAACTAACACGTGCCGTTAATTCAGTAAGCAAGCGAAAAATCTCCTAGGATTCCCCAA